>VDFB02037874.1:0-123654 GCA_007258455.2 Sequoia sempervirens | reverse complement strand
GGATTTTCATTGTAATATTATCTTTTAGCCTTTTGCAACTAAGTGCTGCCCTTTTGTAAGCAAACTTGTGAAACTTTGCGTTCATGCTTTGTGAATGAGATTCAATCAATAAAGAAAAGGATTGCAAGCCAAACTTTGCGTTGGATTCGATACTTTTGTAAGTTGATCTGATTTGGTAGTGATTAGTTCGAGGAATCTGAAAGACTCTAAGTGGTTGATGTAAACTTTGTGTTACATCTATTATTTAGATTGCATTGTTATTTTGTTTATCATTGGTTGAGTGATCTATAAGACTTTGCGCTTATAATCATTTATACTCTTGCATGTTCTTGTTGGATAATCTATAAGACTTTGTGCTTATAATTATTCATTCTCTTGGATACTTTGTCGAAGGATCTACAAGACTTTGTGCTTGTAATCGTTCGTGCTATTGACACTCTTGTTGGATGATCTACAAGACTTTGTGCTTGTAATCGTTCATGCTATTTGAAGAATTGTTGCGTCTAAGAAGACTTTGTGCTTCTAACGTAGCAAACGGTACGTTTATGCAGATCCAACATTGATAAAGCTACTGAACGACTTTGTGCCTTCGTGAGCTTTCCCTTTTTAATTTATTTGTTTGTTGTTAATTACTTCTGGTATCTCTACGCTTGGAAGATAGAGATATTGGCATTATCATAGTTGTTCGCTTCAGTTATCAAGAATTCGAAACTTCCAACACGTGAAGCATTGTAAACATCTTCTCTGAAAAAAGAGAGAAGGATGAATGTAACACACCCCCCCCACTCCGTGAATTACGTGTACATTTTGTACATTTTGTAATTACTTGTGTGATTTACTATTGTTTCTCTTAGCAGTAAGAAGGGCGCCTCCCCTTTCCGAGAGGAGAGATTCACATCTCACATAGCTGTGGCTGAAGTTCAAGTTGTGTAATCTGTCGAAAGTTGATTACATAATTTTCACCCAACAAAGTCAAGCAACTAGGAGTTGGATCAACAGTATCTCAAAACAAATGGAGCAATTCTTGGAGAAATGTGCTCAGACCTATGACAGATCAGCCTTGCTTATGACTGAGATTTGCCAGATTGAAGATAATTGGGAAGACTTCCAATACATAAGAGACAAGGTAATACCTAGTTTGAAGGTTGTAAAAGAAATATCCCTGCAAGTATTGATCCAAGAAGGTGTAATTGATGAAGGAGCCTCATATGATTTTAGTAGATGGTATCATTCCTTGTTGGCTAAGAGGAAAATATATGATGGAATGAAAGAAGAGTGTGCTGTTATACAGAATTCTCTTGGGAAAATACAGTTTAAAATCCTCACCTCTCTTGAAGGATTAACAGAGCAAGAGCATCATGATACAAATGGCTTGGATTTGGAAGGATTGAAGAAAAGTGTGATGAATATTTACTTCAAGGAAATGCAGATTATCACAGAAAATCAGCTTGATGATATCTCTTCTCTTTTGACCTTTATGGATAGCTTTCGGAAATAAGAAGGTAGATGGGAAAATACTTTCACTCAATGCCTTGAGACCTTAGACATAATGGGAATGCAGCTGGATTCAATGCCAAATGTATCAATGGAGGAGCTCGATTTGGTGTTAACAAAATTTCTTGCATTTGCAGCCAGGGAGCAGTCCAAGGGGAATTGCATTTTGGATTCCCACTTGCTCGAGTAATTTGCAAGGTGTCATTATTTTCCACACTCCAAGTGGCTCGTCCTACTTGTGCCATGTGTCCATGGGTTGGTTATGCTTTTTAGGGTTAGGGTTTCTTGGAATAATCTTGGCCATTTATCTCAAATCAATTTGGGCTGTTGCTCTGTAATTGGGGTGCCTATATAAACCCCACTCATTTCATTCATTCAGGGAGACTTATGAAATTGTTGCTACTAGTGCTATTCAAATAATGATTTGATTCATAGTTGAGCATTTGTTATTTTGAGAGCTTGCATGGTTTCATATTTCTTCAATAAAATAAATTAGCTTCAACATTTCCTTAAATGAATGAAAGATTGATAGTGTTGAAAATAATGAAATTAGTTCATACCTTTTTCAATTTGATGTGCAAGGTTAGTTTGAACTTTGAAATTGCTTAACTTGAATTCTATTACCTATATGCATTGTTCGAATTGATGGTGCTATTGTGTAATAGGACATCATTCGTAAATCCCATTGAAGATTGCACCATCTTTGTCCAGTTATAGTCATCGTGCTTGGCAAAGCAAAGATTGGTTTAAATTTCACTATCCAACATTTGTCTCTTAAGTTCATATAGGAGTAGTTTAGCACAAGTCTAGTTCCTAAACCCTCATACCTTTTTCCTTTTTTTTTAAATCGAAAATCCCAAAAAATATAGGAGCATTCAACGTCAAATCAATCTAAATCCCTACTTTTGAGTAATTTGTTATCCAAGGTCCCTTTGTGATACCAGCATATCACATCATCCATTGAGCTTGTCCATTCCCCAACTTACAAAACATTGGAATTACCGTATGACCTTTCTAGCAATCTTAGCATACAAGGTAGTTTTTCAAGAGAGGATAGAGTATCTTTGGATTCTTTATTCTAGAGTGCTTGGTGAGTCATAAAACACGCATCAACAATTTGATATTATCAAAATTTAATGGCCTTCGGCCAAATTTTGGAGTCAATAATTTGGGAAGTTTTATTGCTGCATATCAATGGTGATTTTATGAGCTTTTTCAAGCTATATTGCTGCCATTATTAAAGTCGACCTGCAGACTGAATATTCAGATTTTTGCTCATAGAGGTTACTCCTTGCATCAATTTCTTGTGGGCATTGGATCGCTCCAGCTAGGGAGCCTAGGTGATGATGCTAGGGGGTATTTGGAGTGGTTTAAAGACTGCCACGATTTTATATTGAAGGCTGCACATCAGAACAGGGGCGGCACCTTTAGGGGGTCGATTCATCATAAGGAAGTCTCCTTAAGTGCTGACAAAGTCTTCTACAGGATGCCACTTCATCTACAGATCATATCAGCACAAAATCACAGGTTCCTTTCATCATATTTGTACATTTTGCATTGTAAAAGTCCGAGTATAAATCACAGCCTTTAGGGCATTTGCATGATTATATTTGTAATGAAAAGTCAGTCACTTTCTTGAGCATTGTAATCAGATTTTCAAATATTGTAGTCAGTCCATTGCATATCAGTCATAGTAAATCTTTGTCACAGCAGATTGAAATAAATATGATAAACCATATATATATGTTGGAATGAGTGGATTTGGGTTGTTATTGTCTTCATATCATTGTAATCCTTTTGCATATAATGTAACAAGTTTTACAGCCATATACTTGAGTCTGAGTTTGTATGCCAACTGTTTGCTATAATGTCTTATGCTGTAGCTAGGTATTAGTACAGCTGCATTTCATTTACTGCCATATTATGCACTTGAAAAGTCAGAAAATAAATTACATTGCATTTAACAATTCAGTTCAGTTAATTGTACTTTTCCATTTGAGCTATTGAAGTTCATGTTATCATCATTTTCCTCAAAACACAAAAAGAAAACAATAACCAGCAGTTAAAGAGCTTGCAAGACAACTGTTTGTCAAAATTCCAGTACCTTTAAATTCAGAAAATTGGATCAGTTTTGGCAAGGCTCTTTACATTTTTTCATGTTATAGTACTTCCTTGCTTTACAATCAAAGCTCCATTTTACATACTTGGCCAAACCAAGGTAACATATTGTATCATTGAATTAGGTTTCACTGTTGGAAAACTAAATCATGCCCCAATCAGGCTTGGTTGATCATGGGGCTTTACTAACCATACACATCTGTGTAGACCACTCCCATCAACTTTGTATCCTTTGATTGACCTGGTGATGGAATACCCCTTATGGTTATTGAAGAATAAAATGGTAAATCTAGGATTTAATAAAAAATAAATTGGCATTCAATGAATCTCCTCTCATAATAAAAATATGATCACAAGTCCTTGTAGGCAAATAGATTTAGAATTTGTGATGAGCCCTGCTGGCTCACAACTCAAACCTTTGTATTTTTCTTAACTCTTATTGTGTTTTTTAGTTTTTTAAGAGAAAGTTTGTAGACAGAAGAGAAGGTGCGCATCATATTAAAGCTCACAAACTATAAAACTGAGCTACTTTCTACAAAATGGAAATGCAGAAGGTATTATTTAACAGTAACAAATAGATCACAAGTGATAAACATACCAAAATTCTTCCAGATTATTTATTTAAAAACACAAGTCAACTTGCCAGCCAAGAATGGTGAAATCTGGCAAATATGGACGCCTAGCCTCTAGATCTGAGTTCTCCCTCTTCGAAACAGGATACAAGCTCTTGAGAAAGGTAGACGCCAAGGATGGAAGACAAATAGAAGCCAAAAAAAAGGCGTTTCAACTAGTTACTTCACACACCTCCCAAAAAGGGCACATTTCCCAATGCAAATAGTACGGCCAAGGAAGAAACCAAAAGAACACTCTGAAAGCTGAAATTTGTTGAAGATGGCGTCTCTGGAGAAGAAACCCCCTTTCCTTATTGCAGACAAGTAAATACTGAATGATAAAACTCTGATAGAAGCATGTAGAACTTCTGAATGAAGCCCTCACAATCGCACTAATTCGACTGGTCTCTCACAGTCTAAAAAATGCTCAACATCGAAGAGATTGCGTTCTCCAATGGAAATATTGCTCAAACTCTGATCACAGAGGAAAGCACAGAGAAAACCTCAAAGGAAAAGTCGAAATATTCAAGAAGTGAATTTCTATTTGCCAAAATGCCTTATATGCAAAAAGGCACGACTTTCAAGAAAGTGATGCCACTTGCAATCATTAAATATTTTAAAACATATTTAATTCACTTTTCAATAGTTGCAAGTTAAATATTTGGGCGCCCACTTCTATGCATAAGTGATTTAATTTTAAATCACCCTTTATGTAATAATTAAGTGATATAAAATATATAAAGTCAATTTGACTTTATAATAAAGCATTAAGTTAAATAATTAACTCAAATCACTTAAAAATAAATAACTCTCTCAAAACTCCAAATATTTTCGTGCCGTCAAAAGCTGTCAACCCCTGAACTGCCAACGCCTGCTGTGAACCAATCACTGAGCTCTGAAAATGAGAACGATCAAAACTCCTCCAGAAAATGCCACTGACCCTCTAACCAATCCAGTTAGCCCACAAGGGTCCAAGAAATAGGCTAACACACTATTCCCAAGAACTGACTAAAATGGGGACATTACAGAATTCATCTTGAATCTATAACACAAGAATTTGATCTGTTTTTCCCTATTGAAAGAAGACATTTTTTTAGAGTTTGATCATGTTTTGGAATACCATCTTCTGAAGGTCATAACTCACTTGATAGTGCTAGATTTTCTATTATGTATTATTTTGGTAAATTCCATCAAATTACATCAAACGATGTATGTGTGTCTAAAATTGAACTTCACAATAGGAAAATTTCACTACATGATATGGTGTGTTTAGTGATAGAGAAGTATGACAGTTCCAGAGGGTCAGCATCCAAAAGTCATATCTCCCTTATTATTTTTTACATTTTCTATTGTGGCTAGTTTACAGAAACACCATGGAATTCTGCTTCCACTGGTACTAGATTGAGTCCTATTCAATGGCTTGAGCTGAGAGAAAATCACATCTCGAGATAGCTTTTTCTTTCAAAAAAACAGATATTTTCCAAATCTGCAAAACGATTCTTCTACTTGCAAATTGTTGTTCTGAAACCATATGTAAAAAATCAAACATCCAACAACAAATAATGAGAATTACAGGAAATGCACACAAGAGATACAAATGAATGATATCAATGTACAAACATATTCACTATACTCTAAAGAATACCCTTAAGGTATGATTACACTAGACAGCAATCCTTAAGGATGAATGCAGTCCAGAATATCCTAATATAAGTGCTGAATCAAATTCAATTGCTTAATATTTCACATCCTCTCAATGAAATGATAGGAGTCCCCTATATAATCTCTAACATAATAACATTAATGCAGAGCAAACCCTTAACCACAAGTTTACCATTTGACACAATATTACTTAACCCACTAGTTATCAATTTGAGCAATATACTAACCGAGATTTTCACATGTTACAAATTAATTATTCAATAAACCAACTATACATCATAATATCATGTGGTTATAGGTACAAGAAAGTACATTAACTTTCAAAATAAGTTACAACTTCCTACAACCTACTGAATTAACTAAACCAGTACAACTCTCTGCAAACTTGAGTTGATAAAATAACACAGGGATAACTTCCTCAAAACATGCTAAGAGAATAACAAACCAGGACAACTCTCTTCAAACTATCTTCAAACTATCTAACTGAACATCAATCTAGAATCTGATGTCACTTAGCTGACATAAACCTTGTGATATTGTTGACATTTTCTATATGAAATGACATGAAATTTGAATGAAATTAAGCCTAAATTGCAAGAGAATGATCATATTTCTTATATGGATCAGTCATAGATGACATAATTCTTTTACACAAAAATATTGATGAGGTGATGATATCTTTCACAACAGTCAAGGGTTCTTTTGAACCTTTTCATCTCCTACCCCTCTTGAAATTGTCATTCATTATTTTCAAATCTAATAAAAATTTTCAATCAAAAAATCTTACTCTTTAGCTCATATGATTTCCTTTGGTTTTACCATTGTTTTCTTATCTTCATTTGACTAGTCTTATTTGCACCCAACGTTTAAATATACCATTATTGGTTAGCTATGGAATGTAAGTTGTAGTATTATCACTATCATGATGATTGTGTTGACTATATCACTATGATTGTGTAGCATCTTAAAAGTTATAGTAAAGATTTATCAATTGTAGTATTTTTGTGAACAAATCTGTGTTGGAGTCTAGTTCTAATTGCAATGTCTTTGTTGAATTGCGGTAAATTCCATTGTCAAAAAAATGAAAACTCATGTAAGATTTAAATATGTGTTTTGTAGTCTGAATTAGTTTTGATATGAATTTGGAGTTTAAATAAATTCAAATATGAGCCATGTTTATGCTAATTCAGGTAATTGGATATAGAAAGCTGATGGAAAGGACTAATGTTGATTAAAATTTTTGATGAGGAATTATTTCTTTCTTGGATTATATACTGTTTTCATCCCCATATGATGGGCAGTATAAATTTGAAGGCAGAATGCCAAAATATTGACCTTGTCTCTATACACATTTCATTGGTTGAAAACTGTTCTCCACAGGGACACGCTCCTAGTCCTCAAACCACCATCTCCATCCCTAGTGGCATTTCAGGTATGGAAGGATGGCAGGGGATGCCCCTTGGCCCTCCCCAAAAATTTTCAAATCTTTGAAACATTTCTGAAAAATGTTGCAGTAATTGGAAATGCTGTGGAGATGCTTGGCCATCACCAAGACAGCTGGGGATGTCTGAGATGTCCCTCAATCGTCGCGGGGACAGTCAGACATCCCCAATGGCAAGGCAATTTTTTATAATGTTTTTAATAAAAAATCATTCGTGACATTAAAAAAAGACTGTTAAATATATCATGACAGCATCAATCATGAAAGCAATGACAGCAGTGACAGTAGTATAACAGCAATAAATATATCACGATTCAAATTCATAGCTAATGATATAAGTTATATAATAGTCAACACTAACAACAATAATATGAATTTCTGATTTCTTTGTTCAAACTTTAACTCAAAGTCTCAAACTTCAAATTTTATTGTCAATTTCAAAAGAGATTAAAGGTGCATTGGCCATGGTCTGGTACAGCGCGGTTTTGTGTGAGAAGTGTAGACAAACAATTATTTTTTGAATGTGGTTGGTGTGCAGCCTATTGTAGACATTGTCCAACATTTTTAACAGTGCCATGTTATATTGCTGCTGTTAAACTGCTGTCTATTAACTTGTAGAAATTTGACTCTCTCTCTCTCTCTCTCTCTCTCTCTCTCTCTCTCTCTCTCTCTCTCTCTCTCTATATATATATATATATATATATATATATATATCAAAAAGTGGCCCTTGAACTGCCGTCCTTGAAATGAAATGGAACATAGGTTGAAAAAGATACATAGGGTTTTTCTTATGAAGTTGAGCACTTACCTTAGATTGAGATTTGAGGCTGGACATTTTTGATAAATTAGATGGGCAATATTTTCAGTTGGAAATAATACATGAGTCCTAGATGAGTTTTTTTTTTTTTTACTTATTTTAGGCTAATGTGGAAAAGGGTGAAACAATTTACTGGTCAGTAAAAGTTGTTTGAGCAGAGATATTAGTATAAGTTAGCCTTTAAGTTGCTAATTCATAGATACAATAGATGAAGCATGTATGGTATAGGAAACTAGGTTTTAGATTTAATAAATATTTCTTAAATAAAGAATAAACAAAAGATATGGAGTGCAAGATTAAGCTGAAGCTTATAATATTGCTCTCTCTAATGTATATGTTCTTATATTTTTTTATTTGTGTTATAGGTTAAAGCGTTTCTTCGTTCCAGTGGTTCTACCCAAACACAAAAAAGCATATATTGATACCCTTGAGAAACATGGACTATCGAAGGATGTTCAGCTATTCTTTGTATGTTGATAAAGAACTTTATCATGTCATTTTATTTTTCACTGGATATGAAATTTTCCATCTATATAGTCTATGATGGTGTTTATGATTTTCGTTATGAATTTACTTAAATTCATGTTTCAGTGTATTATTTGTAGCCATACATAATCATGTTTCATGCAGGCCGTCATTGTGCATCGATGTTCAAATATACATGTGGTATTTGGAAAATGGATCTTCTAGCACTATTGCAACAGATTTCTGAAAATGTATTCCTGCTACAATATTGAAATAAGTAACAGAAAAATATTAAGTTGTTTCAAAAATGAATTCAGTCCTTATTTCAATATTCATTTCACTTTGCATTAAAGGTCAGGTATATGTGTTAAAGTTACCAAGACTTGGCAAGGGAAGGCAACAAGAGGGTGCTAAGGGAGGGTGTGGGAAGGTTGCCTAGCTGAAGAATAGGCTTCACAACTTTAAAGTTTATTATCTCTCCCCTTATATTTCTACTAGTCAAGTAGGATGAAATTTTCGCTATGGCTTATAAGGGGGCTCTCTGCCATTGGGGCTTGAACTTGAGCCTTTTAACTAGAGGCATTTTCTCTCTCCTATTGTTAAACTTATGGAGTTCTCAAAGGGTTGGTTAGTACTATTTTTATCAATGAAGTTCCCTGTCACTAAGGTTGCCTTTGCTTAACCCATAGAGATGGGCTCTCAAATTGTTGTCCTTTTTGATCAATTCACCAATGAAAGGGAGATTGAGAACTTATTTTTGCAAGGTGATACATATGATGTCCCCTCAGGGTTTCAAAACTGACTTTGGAATTTTTTGTTAAAATTTGATTTTTTTGTTTTTTTCCTGTTGGCGGCAGTGTCGAAAATTTTAGGAAATTGCATAAAACAATAACGGAAGGGAAATTGCTTGAATAATTGAAAACCTAGTAATCTTTATTTATTTAGAGCATAATAAGAAAATACCCATAAGCCAAAATACAATAGTTTGGGACCTGTGTTTTTACACGACAGTCACGACAATCGGATGCAAGGACGCCATGCCTCATTTTGCACATATTTCCTCATAGTTTTTGATGCTGGTTGTTTGGATGATGCTATATGCCTCCAACCAAGGAATTCACACCCTCTAAAGCAAGGCGGTTTGGCCTCCAGCTCACACGTGCTTCCTTTTGTGCTTTGTACGACTTCTTGGTTCCCACATGCCACTTGAATTCACCTTTTTTGTTGTTATAAAACCACGGTTTCTTGGTCAAACCTATGCGCCCAAGTTAGGAGAAGAAACTCCTTTGAAAGCAACCTCCAAACCCTCTCCTTTTGTTTCCTGAATTGTACAACCTCTGATGCAATTTTGGTATGCCTTATGTATTATTCAAATCTGCTGTTGTAAATGGAAATTGCTGAAAGTAAATGCTAAAAAGATCGGTGAATTCTTAGATTGATGGTCTCTGTGTGAATCCATCCATTTTAGAACCCTTAGACGGTCTCTCACGCTTGTAGATCTTGTCCTAATCAAGGGTTTCCGTCCTCAGATCAGCTTATAACTCCATACCTGCAACCCTGTGCTCATTTTAATTGTGTTTGAATTATAAACTTGGATGGATGAAAACAATGATCTTTTCTCTCCTTATGCTTTTCCAAAATCCACGCCCAAGATTAGGTTTTTCTTTTTTCAACAATTAAATATTAAATATCTTCTCACTCAAAATCCATTCCAACTTGCATTGGCAATAATATTTTAATATTTTATGTTTTGTCTTAAAGTGTGTTATCATGGAATCTAGCAGTGCTCCATTCATGGATAATCCTCCTACGAAACTTGTCCATTTCGTAGGTTCATGACGTTCAAGCACGCAAAACAAGGTGAACTTCAATTCACCTCGATGTGCGGTCCAAAGTCTCAAATAGTTTGTTTGAACGTTCCTCTATGTCTGTCTCTCGAAGACCTTCGAAACAAATATCTTCACGAACTCTCAAGTTTGAGAGTTAGTCAAAAATTGTGAAATATGTCGGAGCCCTGAAAATCAACGCTCCTACATATTACCTTAGTCATTTCTGTCCAAGTGTTGGAGCGCTAATTTTCAGCGCCCCTACACTTTGTCCAAGTTGTGTAATGCACAAGTGCTGAAAGTCAGCGCTTGTGCACATTTTTGTCTCACCAAGTCAAAAGTGCAAGAGCGGTGATTTTCACCGCTCCTGCATCTTTTTCGCCACTTTACCCGCATTCATCAATGTAGACTTTATTACACTTTTTAAGTGACTTTTAAGTCATTTTAGGATATCCAAACTTCATTTCATTTTGTTTTCCTTCCTCCGCATGCTGGGAGCTCTCTAACCTCCTACAACTCGCATTTGGAGATTCTTCATTGTTTTGAGCTAGGGTTTTCGCGTTTTTCCTCCAGGTATGCCATCTACTTTTCTCTTCTCCATGTCTCTTCTTGCTATTAATTTTAAGAAGCTCTATAAATTTTGTTTAAACTTGTTAGTACATTTTGCATGTTTAGGTTTTGATTTCTTTGTATTTTCGAATCCATTGTTCCTTCTTTTCATATTGCATCTACTCTTTGTCTTCAAGCTAGGGTTTTTGTTTTTAGTTTAAGATAGTGCGTCCTAGGTTGTTTTGCCACCCTTGTTTCTCTTTCATTTCCTTGTCTTCCTATTTTTGAATGTCTCACCTGTTTTCTAAGTCGAGCGGTGAAATTTGGAATGTATGCAAACTAAATTTCATCGTTTGTGATTGGAAGACTCTTGATGTCCAAGCGGTGAAAATTAGCATCGTTTCACCTTATGAAAATCACCTCTCGTACATGGAGTACACCTTCTTGAACATGTAAGAGCGCTTAAAAAACCTACCTCTACACTATTCTTCCCAAGTGTGACAAAATGTCAGTGCACTGATTTTCAGTGCCTTGACGTATTTGGCAATCTTACATGCAAAATGTTTAAGGGCACTGATTTTCAGTGCCCTTACATATTAAATCATCATTCCAAGTGTAGGAGCATTGATTTTCAGTGCTCCTACACATTTGGCAGTTTTTCATCCTAACAACCCGAAATCACTTTGTTTTCGCTCCTAACACTATTTCTTCACTTGCGCTTCGTTTTTTGTGCCTAATTGCTCATTTCACGCTTGCTCCACATTGCTTTCTTGCCTCACGCTTCCCAATGCTTCATTTTCACCTAACGTCTGTTGATTCACCATCCTTGCAGTTTCTGTCTAGATCTCGTCAAGTGATCCTGAACATAATATCCTTTGATCTTGATTCTTCTAGATGACAGCAAAGAAGCCTCCATCGTCTTCCAAGAAAGTGGGAAAAATGAAATACAAGTACCAAGGTGTCTATCCGCCTATAGTTGTGATCTTGAAGGTGGACGAAATAAAGGACATCGAGGTTGGTCATCAGGGCCTTGTAGACTTTGTTAAAAGAACTGAACAAAATCCCTTGGAAGATAGTTTGAGAGCTATTGTACATAGCAATCTGCATTTGGTGTCCACATTCCCGACATTCGCTCATCATACAGAGTTCGTTCTCCAGGTTGCATCCCACTGCATCCAAGAGAGCAAGAGTGTAATAGATTCCTCCGGACAAGTGATGATGAGGCTAGACCCTGAATTCTTTGACATTATTTTTAGAGTTCCACATATAGAAAGATACACTGAGATTTCAATGCAACAAGCGCAAGAATTTTATGATGCAGATCCAACCAAGGCTAAAAATTTGATCAACAGCCAATGGTTAAAAACACGTAGGCCTACTATCTTAAGATGGCCGAAGGGGCTTCCGCAAAGTGATTTCAAAGAAGATGTCAGGGACATGATTAGACTCTTGAGCAAGGTTAAAGGCTTTCTTGAATCATCTCATTTTCAGGAGTGGATGTATGAATACATTCGGATCATAAGAAGATAGAAAGCTCACATTGATTGGGGAACACAAATCAGTGACGAAATTCATGAACAACTGATAAATATGCCAACCACTTTGAAGTTCTATATGACTTCTTATTCGGTGTATGCTGCAACCGTGATGAGGCAATTCCCAGGGTTGTCTACAAAGGGAAACCGACACTCGGTACCTGTGTACAAGTATTTCTATCAGTTGGAGCTGAAGGAAAGCCTTCATCATTTCAGGAGGGTCATAGATGCCTTCTTTGCACCTTTGCTTTTCAGCTTTGACCCAACTCTCGAAAAGAAGAGAGTATCTGACGAGGCCTACAAAGTGGTAAGGTCGGGTGTATATTCTTGCAATTTCCAACTTTCACTAACATGAGGGTAGGTTGCTACACTGGGTGTCCTTACATGCTGCCCAAATATCCCTCAGATAAGTGGATACTCATGGAGCTATGCTGACAACTTATTTCAATTCACAAGGAATGAATGAGAATTCACAAACCGGGGTTCAAGTTTCCACTAACGATTGGTAGATATACCATTTAGAGTGTGCAGAAAGCCAAATCACTCTTTGCACAAATGCAGATCATGACAATAAGGACATACAAATACAGATTTGACTTTGATTACCGGAATGTGAATAGGAAGTTCAAGAAAGGTCACAACCACAAGTATCATTTCAAAGACATATGAGCTGAATGCAAAGATGAGGATATCCGAAAAATGGATTATTGCAGGCTAACCGTAGAGCAGATCAGGGATCTTGGTGTTGCTAACCTACCAGAGGATTTCAAAGATCCTGGCGACATCATGAACGCTACCTATGATGAAAATGAAATTTCTAAGAGGCCTTTTCCTGCAATACAATGGTCTAAGAAGGAAAGTGTTTCCATCAGGGAAAGGCTTGCTCTCATATTGGCCAACACTGTAGAATGGTTGCACAAACATGGTTTCCAAATGAAATCCTTCACGACAAAATTGGAAGGAGAAGAACCTGGAGCAGAAGCCATCCAACAACAGGAACTCCGCACAAAAGACAAGCATGCGACTATTCCCTCTTCTTCTTGAAGAGCACAAGTTCACTATTGGCAAGAAGGATACACAGGCAGTTCAAGAAGAAGAGGCCACGAAATCTGAACCATCTCATTCAAAAGGGAAAGGTCTTGTTTCTAAAGAGGTAGATTCCGAAGATGAAGGAAATGAAAGCGAGGAATCTGTTGAATAAGAAGATTTTGAGGAAGAAGATTCCATAGGAGAACAAGAGTATGAAGAACAAGATCAAGAAGGTGATCAAGAAGGTGAACAAGAAGGTGATAAACAGGAACACGGGTATGATGAAGAACAAACTCTTATCTCCAAATGAGAATGTTGTTGAAGATCTTCCTCAAATGTCATCACCTGTAACTTCAAATGTTTGTCACACACCTCCTAATCCTAACACTCCTCCACCTCCTTTTCCTACATCACCTCCTCCCACATCTACCATACATGCAGTGGGTGTTTCACTCCCCTTGCAGTATCAACCATGGTTGCCACTCCTCCATCAGTTTCAAATACACAAACTGTTGATATTTTGTCAAGCCCTCCATCATCCATTCCCAGTTTGTCATTTGCATCCTATGACATCACTTTTGAAGCTGAATTCAACAGATTCATGAATGAATCTTTGCAAGGTCAACTTGGTGTGCAATCTACTAGAGTGGTCATGACAGATACTACCCCAATTGTCACCATACCAGTCATTTCTACAAAAGCGGCTATGACAGAAGAGTTGACGGTCAATCAAGAAGCGCATACTTCCTCTCTTCCCCCTTGGTTGGTATCTCAAGTATTGAAGTGGAAGAAGCAAATGATTTCTCCAGAAGAGCTCGATCTTGAAAAAATAGCCCCTCCAAAAGCCAAGAGGAAGAAAAAGGCCAAAGTACATTCAAGACTTCATGTTGACAAGACTGGTCATAAGTTTGCGGAGATTGGTATACCACCACGTGAGGAAGGAGATGTGAACATGGAGGAATACACTGTCACTAGAGTCCAACTCGGCAAAGTGGAACAAGCCCGAGATGTGTACAAGCAGAAGGCGAGCATTATGCCACTGTTTTGAGGAGACTTGCAGGATCTTCAAGTACTACACAACCTTTGGCAATGATAAGCGTTGAGGACCCAATTGTGAAAAAGGCAGAGAAGTTTTTCTCCAAACGAAAAGTGTTATATGATTTCATTGATCAAATTGTAGAACATGGTTCATAGGTTATAATTGTTGTAGATGAGAAAGCCACCGAAATAGCCAAGCTCAAAATAGAGCTTGATAAAGAAGAAAGTGTTCTTTCCCAAGAGTGAAAAGAAATGGAAAAATGCCTATCATTATGGTCACAAATGAAATAGGCAAAGCTCAACAAGTTGGTGGAAGTTGGGGTAATTCCTGACAAGGAGAAATATGTGGAAGTAAGAGAATCACTCAAACACCGCATCCAAGTGATCAAGTCTCTTCTCGAAGATCTCCACCAAGTGCAAGAAGATGTCAAAGGACATCGTGCTATCCTTGAAAAGGGAATTAAGGAGTTACTGGGATAGCTTCTTGAAGAAAACCATATCTTCCTCTCGGCTAGTGAACTTTTTGAGATCTACAAACAAGCCATCATGAAGCAAGTAGAGAATGCAGACTTTTCAAAGCCTCCATGCATGTTATTTGTGATACACGGCTCACCCTTGATAACCTCAAGACGCATCTTGACAAGTGCAAAAAGATTCTCTCATCTGCCAGGAGATCAATCACCAAAATCCACACCATTGTGGATTACGCTGTTGGTCCAGATGAGGCATTCGTCCTGGAGACAAGAAAGAGATATGTAGACTTCCGCACCCAAAGCAAGGAAACATGAAGGCTTCTTTTCTCCAGTGTTGAATATTTTTATGCTTTCCTTTACACATTTTGTAAATAGTTTTCGACATCTTAAATGTCTTTTGAGCAAATGTAATTGCATGTAAAATCTGAGATGTTTTCCCAAAAAGATGGACAACATTTTTGACTAAGTCAAAGTTAGGTGAGATTTTCCTAATTTGGCTCACCTAACTTTCCTAATTTTACTCAACTAATTTCCTAGATTTACTCTTCCCTCTCTTTTATAAATAAGAGGGATTTCTATTGTAATCTTTATCTTTTATCTCTAGCAACGAAGTGCTGCTCATTTTGCAACAAATGTATGAAACTTTGTGTTCAACTTTGTGAACCTAAATCTGATCAATAAAGAAGAAAGTTGTATACCAAACTTTGCGTTGGAATCAATTCTCTTATGGTTTGATCAAATTGGTGGTGATTAGTGTGTGAGATCTAAGGGCTTTGGATAAATCTGTGTAGACTTTGTGTTACACTCTTTATTCAAATTTGTGTTTATGTTTGTTTAACTATTGTTGAATGATCTACAAGAATTTGTGCTTGTAATTGTTCATGCTGTTCGTGGAATTGTTGTATCTAAGAAGACTTTGTGCTTCTAATACAACAAATGTTACGTATCTCAAGGATCCATCGGTGAAAAGCTACGGAATGACTTTGTGCCTTTGTGAGCTTTTCTTTCTTTCTTTTATTGTTTATTATTATCATACCTGGTATCTCTAAGCTTTGCTTTGACAAGATAGAGATATTCGAATGACTCCTTGTTTTTAGTTTAAAGTTGTATTGAATCAGAACTATCAACTGTGAAGCATTGTAAAACATCTCTGAAAAAAAAGAGAAGTATGAATGTGACACACCCCCCATCTCGTAATTGTAGTGTACATTTTGTGAATATCTAATTAGTTTTACTTGGCTTCTGTTAGCAGTAAGAAGGGCGCCTCCCCTTTCTGAGAGGAGAGATCATATCTCACACAGCTGTGGTTGAAATCCGGTTGTGTAATCTATTGAAAAGGGATTACATAATTTTCACCCAACAAAGCGCCCCTTCATTTAAATATTCATAAAGTGATTGAAAATGAGTTCTTTTAATAAAGTCACTTTATTATTTCATTTAACACCCAACTTATAAGTTACTTTATCAAAGTAACTTTATAACATTAAATTAATAAGTCACTTTAATAATAGAATATCATTAAAGTAACATGACTTATTAATCCAATAACTCTTGGCCAAAGTCTAGGAATCATCTCTCGAGAGTCCCCCGTCACCATTACCAACTGCAAGTGTGTTGTCACTGAGCTTGATAATACTTACTATAAATAGCAAGTATGTCGGAATGAAACAACAAGCCTGCTAAGGAGCCTGAAATTCCCCAAAGGGTCCCTTCCACATCTCGCTAGCCTACGAGAACCGCAGTGATAGGCTAACTCTGATCCACAACCCACTGGCTAGAAAGGGGACATTACAATCCGCCCTCCCTGAAATTGCTTGTCCTCAAGCAATCTCAACTCAGGATGCTACAAAATGTCCTCATTCTCCCATGTAGTATCCTCAACTGGCAGGTCCTTCCACTTAACCAAGTATTCCTTGATGACTATTTGCCTCAAGTTGCACTCTTTGGTGTCAATGATAGCCTTAGGAATAAGAATCAATTTCCCCTCCTCATCCATGGGTGGTAATGCTGTAGAAGGTCTCACATGATTCCCCAATCCCTTCTTGAGGTGAGAAATGAGAAACACGTTGTGAACCCTTCTCTCTACCAGTAACTCTAGCTTGTAAGACACCTCACCAATCCACTTGGAAACTCAGAATGGTCCATAATAGCATGGCTTGAGCTTTTCAGAGCCACTCTTCCTTAGAGTGGATTGCCTGTAAGGCTACAACATAAGATAAAGCATATCACCCTCCTCGAGTGAACGCTCAACTCTACGTTGATCTACATAGTGCTTCTGTTGATTCTAAGCCTTCTGTATATTCTGCTGGAGAGATCTCATGATGTCCTTGCTGTCGTGCAACAAATCCTTTGCATTGGGAACCCTGCTATCTCCAAATAACAAATCCAGGAAATTCGGAGCATCGTAACCATAGAGTGCCATGAATGGTGACATCTGTATAGACATGTGGTATGTAGTATTATAACAATACTTGCATAAATGCAACCACTTGACCCATGCCTTCTGCTGCCCTGCAATGTAGTTCCTCAAGTAACCCTCTGTTACACCCCAAATTGTGAAGTTACTATTTACTATTACTACATAGGGTAAATGTGAATGTAATATGAATTTTGGAGATGAATTAATGATGCTTGTACCTTGTTATTGTTACCTATTTTTCACTACGAGCTCAAATAGGTAGAGCTGAATCAAATTCATCATTGATAGGTACATAAATTTTCATGTTTTGCTGTTAAAGTATTCATTGATCATCATAGAGATCAATTTACATCTGAATTACAGTTTTATTGTGCAAGTATTTGAAACAGAAGATTGAAAAATTTGCATAGTAATGCCTTTTATTCATTTTGTAAAAACACTGAATCTCGCACAAGCCGTGAGAGTAACTGAATTTGATTATGACAATCAAAATGATGAATACATAATTCAAGGACAAACTACACTACTGAAAATAACGTAAGCGCAAAGAAGAGCAATTCATCATTGCCTATAATGATGATTCACTTCATTGGTGTCTTCAGTTGTCGCGTCTCCAAGCAGCTGCAGCCTCGTTTCCTCGCTCCATGAACCTGCAAAATTATAAAGGAAATGGCGTTAGAGGTGTACTCTAAGCAATGATGAATTACATTCTGCCTTATGCCTACGCTACCAACAGGAATGTAATTTGCATTAAATCAAGCATTCACCAGATGAGAGGCTGACAATCAAGAAAAACATAACTCAATGGAAGCTTTCAGCTTCTTTTGTTTTGCTAACATGTTTGTTTCAATGTGTAGGAATAGGTTCATCATGTTCGAGATCATTTTATCAGATATGTGGAGCAAAACGGGCTCCCACAAGGGTCGAGCTCGACATATCAAGAAGGTATGAAGGTATTCTCTCGTTCAACGAGTCATCAAGCATCAAAGAAACAGTCATCATTTAGGACTGTCATCAAGCAGTATAATAGCATGGTAAAACAGATGGAGTAGGTCATCTCTTGTTCATCATTTGAAAATATATCAAGAACAATTACCAGTCATTCATTGCAAAAAGCTATCATCAATAATGGAACAGTAATCATGATCAAGTGCAAGACTCAATGTAAACGGATGATGCAGATTAAGGTGTTTCTAAAATCAATCTACCATCAATAGTAAATTATGGTGATAAATGGTAGTTACAGGCACGAATGCATAGCTGGAGGGCAATTAACGTGATAACAAGACAGCATTATTGCATCCTAAGATCAAGAAACAGAACAGAGTAATCTGTAACAGCATCATTATGCAAGGCAGTCCGACACTAATAGCAAGCATAGTCATTTCAGCAGGTAATTTTCAAGATGTCTTGGAAGACAATGTCTATCAAGTAAACTGTGCAATGACCAACAACAAAGGTAAGCATATAAATAGCTAGTCAAAGTATGAAGGACAAACAGATAGTTGATTTTTTTCATCAACGAAATAGGAACATCATTACTACATCATACACTCAAACACTTAGCAAACCTTCAGAATAAAGTTTTGTGTTTAATGAATAGTCTCCGTAAGCATGTTCAAAAGAGGACAGTGATGCCAAGAATGCACTACTCTCGTATGAAGAATGATGATGGCGACAAATCACAGCATATGAGGACAAGGAATAAGCATGAAAAGTTTTCATGACAGCCTCTAACATTCACTGCCCTTACAATTTAATCAAGACAAGAGCATGTCAAATAGGGAGAAAGATTGAAGGACAACCATTGCTAAGAGAAAATTAAGGTTGGTCATTGATGGCTGTGTAAAAGATAAGATTCATACAAAGGCTATCATATTTACAGCAAACTTGTCATATATACAAGTTTAGTGAAGGACAGCGAGAGAAAAAACAGTAAAAGAACAGAAATACAATAGTGAACAAGGCCAATGAACAATTGACAATACCTCATAAAGTACCTCATTTCTATTTTTCAGTCAAAGCTGTGAGGTACAGTTACTAAAGTAAATGCAAGAGCTAATGAGCTTTGAAGGGTTAAGTGGCAGCAGCTTATGAATTAAGTGACAAGTGTATTCCAGTATGAAGAACGATGAAAGCTACAAGTGCACACTATCAAGCTATAGGTGAACATTACAATAGTGATAGAATCAAAAGTCCATCCATATAAAGAAGCATCATGTGGACAAGAAGGAGCAGTATTGTGATGGACATAAGAAGTACAGTCAAGTCATCACTTAGACAAGAAACTATACAGTCATATTTGTTGGTTTTCATTTACTTGAGGAGTGCCATCAGATTTTACAAAGTTCAAGAAAATCATGCATATGCAATTATAAGAGAAATGTATAGTTTCAGCTGTAGCATAGTCATGATAATGAACATTTATCAGAGCGGCAATACAGATTCTACTATGCAGAATGTCTCAAGGGTGCCAATGCAAAGGCAAATGAGGGTTTGAAACCCAAGTGTTTACAAGGAAAGAAAAACCCTCAAAGAATGAATACCCAGAAAAGTCACCATATAGCCACAGCCTTACCTTTTCAGGCAATACATAATACCCAAAATATGGGATACAGATACAGTGGGGTTTCATGCTCAGAAGATGGAAATGTTCAGAAGAGATATAAGGGTTGTGACTATGATACAGTTTGTTTCAAAATACATAGGTCAAGAAGAGCATGGCCGTAGTCTGAAGGGAGCTTTTAGCTCATAAATATTTACCATTTCAAAGTGAAAAGCTTTCAAATGCTTTTATTTTTAGAAGGAAGCAGAGAGACAAATGAAAAACTTACTATTTGCGCCTGCTAATGACCAGATTAGCCGCGGCTGAGTTCTCTTTGCGCCTTGCTTTATACACAAACTAAGCTCTCATGGCCCCAAGAAGGAAGCAGACAAACAATAGAATAATGGAGGAGAAAACCTGAGAATATGAGAAATGTGCCCGCGGCCTTAGAGGCTTTTCTATTTGCTGAAAGAAGCAGGAAATAGCTTGAAACAGTGAGGAGAAGCCACGAGATGGTTCAAAATTAACTTACCACTGTTAGCAGGGATGAAATCGAGCTAAATAGATTCGAATACATGGCTCCAGATCTTCATATTGCAAACCCTTGCTCTTACCATGGCGGCGCAGCATAAACTCCAGAAGATACCAAGTGAAAGTGAAAGTAATGATTAGGGTTGTCGACTGTTTTCTCATGCCTTATTTTCATAATAGGATTTCTTTTGACTTTGTTTCAAAATAAATCATTGTCTTCTAATATCCGTGGCCTAAAGACTTAGGGTCAACGAATCTAATGCCATAACCCATTATTCATGCATGGGCTGAGGACTTATGAGTTTCAAAACATTTATTGTTTTATCATTAAGATATTGAGGTGATTGATCGCTTATGTTATTGCATGAATATTGACAAAGGCAATAATGTCATTAAATATTAATGGTAATGTTCCATTATCTTAATATTTAAAATGTAATGTATAAAGGTTGGAGTAAACACACGTTAAATATTAAGATAATCATTTGATTATCTTTAATATTGAATAATACTATCACCTTTTTCAGGATATGCGAGAACTCAAGTAGAGTGGAGTAGATCATGCAAAGATGGGTAGATATTAAGAATTAGGATAAGGGTCAGTCCTTATTAAATTTTAATATAATGTGTTGCATTAATACAATGTAAAGTTAGTTAATTAAATGATGGAGTATAAATCATTTAATTAATTTAACTATTTTAAAATGCAAACATTAATGTCAAGTTAACCCCAAATCATGCATGATCAATTTATACAAGAGATGGAGTTCCAGTTCTCATAGGCGAATTGATTAAAGAAAGGAGGGTTTTTGCATGTTTTGGCTCACGTTCAGAGATTTCCAATTCAGTTTGAGTTACAGATCAATTGCATGCTTTATGACTGCGAGTTCAAGACTGAGTTCACTCATTTTTGTATGAGTTTGAACCATATTTTCAGGGATTTTCGCTTCTGCTCGGATTTCACCTTGGAATTGTCATTTTCTCACTGAAATTGACTTCCAGTTACATGTTCATGCACTTTGAAGTGCATTCTCATTGTATGTATTGAAAATTTTTATCTTTTTCATTCTAGTTCTTGTTATTCAGCCTTTGCATTCTGCAAAGTGAATTGTCATGTAACTCAGCTTTCAGATTAATACAGCAGTGTTTTTACAGGTTCATTAGTTTATGATTTGCAAAGGATTCCTTCTAAATTTCAGTATTTTCGAATTTTCCTTCCAAGTTTCAGGCATCGTTATTGTGAGAAATTTGATTGAGAAATTACTGTGTTTTTAGTTTTGAAACCTCTGATTTTTTTGTCTTTTTCACATATCTATATGCAATTTAGTTTAAGTTCACTGGTTATACACTGTGCATGTACTTGATTAATCAATTTAGTCGTGAAAACTTCGTTTTCCCTCGATATTGCATTAAATCAAAGCCTTTGTTTAAAGCATTCAGGTGTTTAAGCTATCAAATCAAGTTGTGTGAATTAAAGTGCTGAGAGGTTATTTGTGAGTTAGGTTGCAATTAGTTTTCCAACCAGGTGCATCAATAGGTTTCATTACAATTTAAGCTTTGCTTTCAGTAATTCTATCCCTTTTCCAACATTTTACCAGTTAATAATTTGAGGAACATATAGGAAGCCAACCTAGAATCCAGAGGTTCAATCTCGTTATAGGTCACCCACAACCTGAGTTTGATCCAATGTTTCAATAGATTGCTGAATTTAACCATTCAAGCGTTCGGGTGCAATGTGATTGACAACAGTTATCAATATGAATGTTATCTCATTTGATGTTGTTTCATTTGATGTTATCTCAGTTGATGTTATTCATGGTGAAATACTGCATAAGTGAGAATAGATAGTTATTGAATTATTGTTATTCTAACTTTGAAGATGTTTATATATACTGCTTATTGTTGTGTACAATTGACTGCCAAGGCATGTGCTAGTGGTTGCAAGTAAATGTCCATTTCTCCAGGGGGAGGGGAAGTATCACTCAGGAGAAGATCTTGGTCGAGTAAACTTTCTAAGCATACACACACCACATTAGAGTGATTGAACTAAGTCAATTTATGGGTTATAGGTAAGTCATCCTTAGCCGATGGGTCTACATTTGAGAGTCTTGCTACTTCTGCATGTTGTATTAGGTAATGTTTATCTATTTGAGTTTTGAGTCCTTCCTTTTGACATTGTGTTGATTGTGCTTGGGTTGAGACTTTGGGATTTGTGAATGGTTACCTTTACATCATTTCATATAAATGTTAAACGTAGCATGTCTATGGGCATATATATATATAATTACATAAACATAGACCCATGTATGAGAGCATTAGCAAATGCACATATATGTGAGCAGAAATACTCACCGAGGTACATACATGAGGAAACGACTAAATGTATATATATACGCAAATACACTTGCAAGCGTTAATGCTTAGCAAAAAAGTGTACATATGTATATATTATATAAGTATATGTGTATAAACATATACACGTATTATCACTCAAGGAATATGATAATGAGAGCTATACATCTGATGGAATGGGTTTATATTATGTGGAAAAGTATATAAACAAATATATTTATGTAAGTCAATAGGGTTGCCATTAAGTGCGAATGTTTACGCATCTGAATTCAGTTGAATGTCAAATATAAACATATTTGATTATCATGAAATATATATATATATATATATATTTATATATATATATATATTATTATATACACATATAAATATGTAATAGCATTAAAGCTATTTATGGGCATGTATATATAAATATATGTGTACTTGTATATAAACAATTATATATATATTTATATATACAAATGATAATTTAAAAGAGGCAACGTGAGAATATATTAGAGCGCCGTCCTTTATAGCATAAATGGAACACATATTTTTACCTTTGGTATGAGGCGCTACTTATATAATTAAATCATATAGTTTAAAACTTTGTAAATCGAATTATTTTGATTTAATAAATGAATCGATTTAATAAAGACTTCATTTCACATCTTTAGACTTTGGTTTAATTTATGCCAATATAGTTTAATAAGAGGAAATTCGGACTTTGATTCAACGCGGCTCTGAGGAAAATCGCGCATCACCTGGTAAAGGAAAACGTAGGGATAATCAAGGAAAGGTGTTTAAATTTTAATGGTTTTGACCTAATCGATATTTGAAGCTTGACTAAATTCAACGCAGTAAATGATATTCATCGACTCAACCCAAAAAATAGTCAATGTTGGCTATGTGTAAATGAAATATGATTGACTTCTTCTCAGATTATGAAAATCCTGCCATCTCACAACTTTGGCACCACCTTTGAAACCATTTTTCTTTAGGTGTTGATTTATGAATTTCTCCATGTTCTTTTGGAAATAGTCTTCTTAATGCTGGAAAAATTGGAAGTCGATTCACCATGTTCATTGTTGAGTACGGGCTAGAGTTGGCGCCACCTCTAGGTTGAATATTTCAAATGGCAATGGTGTCAATTCACATGCCATGGCTGTAGGAGTTTGGGAGAGCTGGGTTCTCTATAAATAGTCGCCAACTCTCTTGTATCGGACCATTCTCATTATCTTGTCTTATGTGATATCTCATTTCCTCATATCTGAATTATCCTGTAATTGTCTTATTCAATGTTTGTGTATCATCCTGTGCATTATTTTATGTTCATTCTTCACAATTCTGAGTGAACATAATTTGCAGCCAGTATTCATATTTCTGTGAGTGCACTATTACCTTTGAGAAAGGTGTATTCTACCAAAGGAATTCGTCATTATCTATTAGTTATTTCTGAGTGTGGGAAGAGGGAATTTTTTGAGGAAGAGCTGTCAATTATTGAAGTACTGGGAATTGATTTATGAAGTTGAATTGAGCTATAGGAGAAGGCTGCACTGACATCACTATTGGAATAAGCAATAGCAGGCATGGGGTTTTTACTTTCTTGTTATTTAAAAGGGATTATTGTGTTTTCTATACTGCATGGAATTTCTTTTCTGTTTGGGTTATAGAAGTATTTAATGTTGCTTTGGAAAAGGGAATTGAATCCTTTAGGCTGCTTCTATAATGTGTTTTTAAGTACTCCATGATAGGAGAGATTGCTTGACACAAGTAGTTAATTATACTAGATATGTTGAAGAAGTTACTTGACATAGGTATTTAATTATGTTACATATGGTACAACATAGGTATTTAATTATACTAGATATGTTTGAACATGGGATGCAATGTGTTTGTATTTACTCCATAGTAGGAGATGGATGTTTATCATAAGCATTATATACTAGGTTTGATTGAGCACGAAAAACACATATGGAACACTTAGCTAAGTTATTAATTTAACTAGGAAAGCTTGTATTTTCTCCCAGGAGAGGGTATCCAGTATGGGAGAGGTATTAATATACTTACACGTAAGTTGAGTTATCCAAGTATGTAGGTTATCTAGGATGATGGACTATCCATAGAAGGAATACCTAGCTTGTGTACTTACCAGTAAAGTAGTTAATTCCAAGTAGATTAATATGGTTGTAGGTTATCTGGGATGATGGACTATCCATTGAAGGAAATACCTATGCGTAGCTTAAGATAGCTTTAAGTCAAATTGGCCCTGAGTAGTGTATGTGATAGATGACTCTTAGTCGTTTACTGAATTAAAACTCTTTGATCAAAGTAGTGTGAATGTCGAGACTCCACTCTAGATTGTGTGACTCCACTCTAGGTGGTGTGACTACCGAGACTAACACTGTCAGTTCACAGTGATCCAATATTACATGCTAGTTCGAGATTGTGAGATTACAGGGTTCTAGTTATGTTGGACACAACACTATGCTCAGTTGGTTGTCGTTAGCGGTTACTCTACCAATCTCTTCGTCAAAGGGAAGGGCCATCTATCGAGTGATAGATGTGTGGGGGACCGCATTATGAGTCTGTGGTTGGCAGAAAATCACCTTAGTGATGCTTCTCCTCCACAGCAGGCGACTGAAGAACCAAGATTTGAAAGGGAATATCCTTGACCGTCTTACAACTATTTGTTTTAAAGCTTATTGGAGCTATGTATGTAAAGGTATGTATTCTTGTTACGTGTACTTGTGAAGTTATTGTAATCTTTATTGTAATATGATATGGCATCTTGTTCGTATATTTCAAATAAAAGAAAGAAATTTTTTATTGCAATGACTTGTAGCACGTTTATTTACTTGTATGATGTAAATTTAGAAATTTTACTTTACCAAAGGGTTGGCACGTTACACCCTCCACCCATTTATTAACCATTTCGGTTTGTCCATCCGTTTGTGGCTGGTAGCTTGTGCTCAGAGTGAGTTTCATGCCACTGAGTCTGAATAACTCCTGCCAAAAATGACTCATAAATTTTATGTCTCAATCACTTACTATATTCCGAGGTAGCCCATGCAACTTGAATATCTCTCTAAAAAACAAATCAACAACCTGCACTGCTGTGAAAGTAGCTGAAATCGAGAAAACGTGTGCAAACTTTGTGAGTTTTTCAACCACTACATAAATGCAATCTCTGCTCTGAGTCTTGGGTAAACTTGTGATGAAATCCATGGATATGCACTCCCACTTCCGATTAGGAATGGGTAGGGGCTGCAATAAACCTACAGGGAAAGAGTGCTCTTGCTTGTTCTCTTGCCATGTAGGAAACTCTCTCATGTACCTGAGTACCATTGATTTGAGCCCTTTCCAAGTAACTGCTCCCTAATCTTCCTATAGGTTTTAAAGTAACCTGTGTGGCCTGCCATAGGGGCATCATGAAAGGCTCTCAATATTCTCTTCTTCATAGAGGATCCTGACACAAGGAAAATCCTCCCTTTGTAAATGATGAGGTCATTCACAAGTGCGATAAGCCCCTTCAATTTTTTTCCAAGAAATTCACAAACAATCAACACTACGTCAAATGAATTAGCGTTAGCTCCAAAATTGAAATCCAAATTTTAAAGATATCAACACCAAGAATGCACACTCAATCCCAAGGAAGGAGAGGTGTTGTCATATGGCGGAGAAAACTAAGCAATAACTGAAATGAAATTACAATTGAATGGAGCTAGGCGGTGAACCAGCCATGACAGTTTTCCACACTTCCACTAATACAGTGGGGGGAATAAATTACAAAACAAACTAATTCATCTGCTACGGCGGGCATCCACTTGGGAGTGGGGATTCACCACTTTTCAGTGGGTGAGAAAGAGAGATACAATTTGTTTATTCTCCACACTGGCGGTAAACCTTCTAGGGGTTATAGTGTTTTTGCATAAGAATCACAAAGTAAATGCAACAATACTATTCACTGGATTAGTGCTACTAATTCACAACCTTACAATGCAAATTATCTACAACTTACAAAGTGTTACAATTGAAAATAAGCTAATGATAGAAGGGTTGATACAGTACTACTGTAACCAACTTACAATGAGCCTCTTACAATGAATTTTTGAATAGAAATCTGCTCCAAACTTCTGCAAAGGTTATACTGTATCTTTGATTGCAAATGTGAGTTGAAGACCAAGAAATTAAACATGATAAGAGAAATAATCAGGTCTGATTTCCAAACCAGCAAACTGAAATAACCAGACCAACAACTAAACTTTCCACAAGTTATTCAAAACTTCTTCCAAAATGCTTCTATCTCCTTCAAATTGCATACACATGAACTAGAAGCTTAAACACCCAACAATTAAGCATAACTTGGAAGAGAAAAGTCTGTTCTAGAATTTCCAATGAACCAAAACACAGACCAGCAAGCAAACAATCATTCAAATGCTTATTTCACTCACCAAATCTTCAACAAGCTCTTCAAAACTTCGATCACAACTCCCAAAGGGCAGGACGTACAACATATAATGATGTAGCAATGCAAATAAGCCACCTTTGGCCAAGTTCGAATCCCAAGGCAACATCAAGAGAATGGTATGGCCAAGGAGAAGTACGGCCTCCTCTAGAAATTCCAAATCTGCAAAATAAAATCCAATAATTTGCAAGAAGGGTTGCCCTTATACTAGGAATCAATTTCTTCAGTACCCAGAAGCACATTAAAATTGTACTAAGAGCTGTAAATGAAAACCTCCTTCAGCCATGATATGACTAGCAAACACAATTCTGAAAATAACATCAAATCTCCAATAATGAAGCTCAATGTGCACTTCTGAATGAAGCACACTCTCAATCCACCATCCAGAGAACCATAGTTTCAAGCCCAAAGAATGGAGTCAAATTGCTAAGCTTCCCCTTAGCTGGGTTCTGAATTCAATCCAGTAGCATTTTGTTATAATTTTCAAAAAAAGATGATCAAAAGCTGGAGCAAGGCTTGCTTTTATAACTTTTGAGGTGACTGTTGGCTTTTCAGCTTCCATTTTTCCCTCCAAAAGGGGCACCCAAATATGTTGAAATGTTTTCTTTTAAAAATATAATTAATTCTCCCTCTTTTAGGTATCCAAGACTCATAAACATTTAATAATTTAGGCATCCAAGACTCATAAACATTTAATAAACATTATGAAATATTGAATTATCTCACATGAGGCGTCCACCCTCAAAGACCACGTTTTAAAACAACTTAAAGTCATTAATACTAGGGTAAGGGGCCAATAAGAAATTAAAACATTAATGACTTAGAATAAATCATTTTACCCAAAATGAGCCTCAAAATGTTGAAAGCCAATTATGCTCCAAACTACACTGCCCGAAATGGAAACTAAGTTGTCTGCTGATGCTACTACCCAAGATGGCACTGCCAGAAATAAAACTTACTAAAAATAGTAAATTCTAAAAAATTGCTCAACTCACTATGCATTTTATATCATTGCGAAGCTCTCTGAAAACCTAGAAAACCCCACTTGATAAGCATCCAAAACTCTAACATGCAAGCCATCAAAAATGCATAAGAGCCCCTATAAAATAGGAAACCCTAATTTAACCTCTAACGAGCCTACGGGCTTCTGGAAATAGGCTATCAGTCACCGAAGTGCAAATAGCTAAAATGGGGACATTACAACAAGGGTGTACCTATCATCTACAATTATACCATCAATGAGCTCGAAATCCTACTTATCCTTAACATACTCAGCTGCAATCAAATCTGTCCAACCATTTGTCACCTCACCTAGAGAGCACAAGTAAGGTCTCCTCGAAAGAGCATTGACAACTATATTTTTCTTACCCTTGACATATGCTATGTCAAAATCGTAAGCCTGCAACTTGCTGACCTATTCTATTGCCAATCATTGAGGTCACGTTGACTTAGGAAATGCTTCAAATTGTTAAGATTTGTCTTCACTAAAAATTTTCTGCCACCAAATACTATCTAAATTTTGCCAGGGCATGCATGATGGCTAACATTTCCTTATCATAAATGTTGTAAACCCTCTTAGGACCCCAAAGTTTCTTGCTCTCAAAAGCGATGGGATGCTTATCTTGCATCAAGATAGTACCAATGCCTTCTCCCGAGGCATCACATTGTAGCTCAAACAACTGTGTAAAATTTGGAATAATGAGTACCGGACATGAGCTCATCAATTGTTTGAACTTCTCAAAGCACTGCTGTGCTCCTGGAATCCAATCAAAAGCCCCCTTCTTCATCAAGTCCATAAGTGGAGTTGCATCTTGTCAAAAACCCTTGACGAAGCGACGGTAGAAACCACATAACCCAAAGGATCCCTTAAGCTGCGTGAGATTCGCGAGTGGAGGCCAATCAATTGTAGACTTCACCTTCTTGGGATCCATCTTAACTCCCTCGGCACTGATGATATGCCACAAGTACAATAACTCTCTCATGTTGAAGTCACATTTTGATTCCTTGGCGAATAGAGATTCACTCTACAATGTACCCAACACTGAATCCAAATGTGCTAGATGATCAACCCAAGTTTTGCTGAAGACTAGTATATCGTCGAAGAAGACGAGGACTGTCTTCCTCAACTGGTCTTTGAAGATCTTGTTCATACAGGACTGAAAGGTGGCTGAAGCATTGGTTAGGCCAAAAGGCATAACTAGAAACTCATAGTGACCATAATGGCAACAAAATGTTGTCTTCTCCACATCCTCCTCTTTAACCCTAATCTGATGATAGCTGGATCGAAGATCTATCTTGGAGAAGAAACAGGCTCCAAGCAACTCATCAATTAAATCATCAATCTGTGGAATTGGGTACATGTTCTTAATGGTCTTCTTATTCAATGCTCTATAGTTGATACACATTTGCAAGGTGCCATCTTTCTTCTTCACCAGGACAACGGAAGACACAAAGGGACTTTTACTTGGTTTGATGTGACCCATATCTAGGAGTTCCTTTATCGTCTTCTCGATCTCATCTTTCATCCTTTTGGGATGCCTGTAGGGAGTAATAATGACCGGCTTAGCGCCATCCTCAAGCTCTATAATGTGCTTAGACCCTCTATCGGGTGGTCTTCCATGAGGTAAACTCTCAAACGCCTTACTGTGTTTGTCTCTCAATGCTTGTATGTCAAGTGGATACTCATGCTTCTGTTTCTCGACTTGTGATGGCAAAGTATAACACTCTGAAGCCCACTCCACTTGATCACGCCTGATCAATCTCTCCATTCTCTTGAGTGAGATGACTCTAAGAATCCCATCTGACATACCCCTCAAAACATGCTTCTTTCCATTGGCTTCAAATTTCATTTCCATAACCCGCAAGTTGAGGGTAAACTCCCCAATAGCATGAAGCCACTTCATGCCGAGTACAACATCCAAATCTCCCATGCCAACCACATAGAAATCTGCTTGGAACTCATAATCATTCAGCTGCAATGTGAGATTTGGAATCATTCGGTTACAACCAAGTGTAAACCTATTAGCTACTCTCACCTTGAATTCCTCAAACTCTTCAGTCTTGAGTCCACGCTTTGCTACCAAGCCCTCAAAGCCCTCAACTATGAAATTATGAGTAGCTCCAGTATCAAGCAAAGTAATCACACACTGCCCACCCAAGACTCCTCTAATCTTGAAGGATCCTTCTCTCTGAATGCTCGAGAGTTGAGTTGAAGGTGAAACTTTTCCCCTTCCCTTTTCCGACTCTTCCGATACACTATCTTCATCATTCCCTTCCTGATCAAGCTGTTGTTCTGAATTTTCAGAATCTGATTCTTCTACATAATAGTACTCCAACTGATTCATTTTACCCTTGAGTAGACACACATGACCCTTTTCCCATGACCCTTTGCAAGTGAAGCATAATTTCTTCTTTCTTATGTCTTGAAGGGTCTCATCACTAAGTTTTTGAAAGGATTTCCTTTGCTGGTCTGAAAATTTGTTTGGTACTTTATCCCTTGAGGAAGAAAATGGTTTTGGCGGAAACTTGCTTTTTGGGGCAGCAAGCTCCATATCTCTTGCCTTCTTCATAGCATCTTGTAAAGAAGGTGGATCAATGGCTTTGATCCATCCACGTAAGGCTTCTAAAATACCCTCATTGAAAAACACTACTAACCTTCTCTCTGATATTCCAGTGACCATCACCAATATCCGCTGAAACTCTGAAATATAAGCCTCCAATGTCCCAACTTGGTTAGGCTGTGCAAGTTCTTGGAAGGAAACCTCTAGATCTCTCCTGTCAAATCTTTCAATGAGTTTGTTAGTGAACTCATCATAAGATATGATTGACCTGCAACCCAAAGTAAGCAAACCGTGGTACCACCGCTCATGAGCTATGCCATCCAGATGTACTGTGGCGAACCTGGTTGCCTCCTCCTCAGGCATGGGCCTCAAGGAGAGGAAGTTATTTAACTTCAGAACCCAACCACATGCAATACAACGATGCCTCCATCAAAATGCTCCAATGTAATTTTGCTCATTGCATGTTGGAGATCTCTAGTACCCTTTGGTGCTCTAGTCTCTATTCTGCCAACTTCCATTGTGTAAGGTCCGAAAATCTCAATTAAAAATTTTATCCCTTAGTTTCCAAAATAATTTATTAATCATAAAAAGGTGAGAAATAAGAAGAATAATTTAAATACTTTCATCACTTAAATTCAAATGGAATATCATACATCAATGAATCAAGTATATCAAAACAAGGTCGAGCCTTCACTAGATTTAGCCATGTAGGCTTACACAAGAATTATCATCTCAGTAATACATGTAAATTCAAATACTGCAATGCAAATTAAGGAAATAGCAAGATCATGAATGCAACCACAAAGAACCATAACACAGAGATTTTTCATGAGTGGAAAACCCTCGTAGGGATGAAAAACCACTAGTAAAAGTGTCTCACTGGCTTAATGAAATGCCTCGCTGGCAAAGCCTTACTTGTTACAAGATGCCTTACTAGCAATGATACAAGACACCTTTCTGGCAATGATCATACTGTCCCCCGGACATGACCATTTACATCTTCAATACACATTTCTAAATAATAAAGCAAACAATTACAGAGGCACACGCGGTACTTCTACATAACAGTTATCTTCTTAACATGTCCACATTTCATATCCTATTATTCATAGAACTAGACTCTTAACATATAAGTAGCCCAATTGTCTAGCATGGGGTTACAAGATACATTTTCTAGTTTCACCAAGACATCATCTTTGCATATAAAGTTATGATAATGTCAACACTATCATGAATCATTCTCAAGTATTTGCAATTGGGACAATTTTACCTCCAATGACCTCTCAAGTATCACACAAGTACACTGAAAATCATAAGGCGACCAATCACATGAAGCTTTATGAAAGTAATTCTAGCACTACTAAAATACACACATCCCTAAGCAATTATAACAAGAATGTTTACTTCATTGATTCAAAGAGGTTTCAACGATAATAAAATAATAATGTAAAAGAGTTAAGAAGGTATAGCTCATGTATCTATGAGAATAAATATATAAGCTAGTGAATATATATGAGTATACATTCTTATGCAATAAATCTCAAGATCAACTAAGTGAGACAACCATAATGCATGAGAACAGTATCATCATTGAACCTAAACTTTAATAAAGTAAGGTATGATTCAACATTTATTTATCTTTTTATAAAATCCCCAATTTGATGCACAATACATAATATGTATAGGTGAATTGCAATCTACATCTATATATATAGGCCCAATGTAATAAAATGTCTCAAATTCCATATTCATAAGAGAAAAGCTCACAAGAAATAAATTCTACTACTAGTTTCTATATTTCACTTTTGACTCGGTTTAATCATTCCTCTAACATTTCAATGGATATAGGTAATTAAATGAAAATGTGTATCTTCATATTTGGTTTTTTTAAAGTATCCAATAAGCCATTTCCAAATTAAATGGTTTAATCTAAAAAAATATCAGATTTGCATGACATTTGTAAGAAATACTTCCAAGCAGAAATGTATACATTTAAATAATTAATGAATAAAACTTACCCAATCCACAAACGCATAAAAAAAAACAACTATAAGCAAGTGTGTTCTTGCATTCAAGGTAGTCAATATTCTGTTTATAATTAAATGATTTATTCTAAAATAACGAAGTTATATAATTTTAAAAGAAACATTCACCAACCAGAATTATATATATATATAGTCTATTCTTTTCGAGTTTTAAATCTTGCTCTCACACTTATTGTATTTGTAATCCTTTCTATACATACATACATACATATATATATATATAGGGGTATACAAAAATTTATATTTACATCTAAAGTAACTTACAATCTGTCCTTTTTAAACGGAAAGATATGTATATTTAATTAAATATGTGTATATATACACTTATAGACACTTTTAAGAAATCACACTTACAGCAAAATAATAAGCAAAGTTACAACCATGTAAATATTTACTTTAAAATACTACAGTCATCTAATTCCCAACATGATCCTTATAAATATATACACAAATATATACACATATATATAAATATATATATAGGTATATATTTATATATATATGCAAGATATCATTAAATTTTCCAGCACCAGGATGATTGGTAAACAACAATATACACTTACATAACATAAATTTCTCATTCAAGACTGCAATTCAAATATATTTCTCTTTCAATGAAAATAAGTATTGTATGTTTAAATAAATAAATATATATATATATATATATATATATATACAGTATGGTATATATTTATATATATATATTGAAATATATGTTATTTATAAAAACTAAGCTAATATTTTAATACAAATGACAAATGGAAATCACCATTCTGTGTATAAATATAAAATACAGGGGGTTTGCAGTAGTATATATATATATATATGCAACTCCAATATATATATAAATATATATATATATATATTTTTTAAATAAGAAAGAATGTACAAAATGTACAGCCAAGAATTTTGATCGACGTACAGTGGGTAAAACATTCAAATGTTTTCACAAAAGAAGTAAATCTCTTCACAGACATTATTGATTTTCTTTTTGTTTTCAATGTATTATTTCCCTACTAATTAAATTAATCTGTATTTCCCAATACCCAATTCTTGAAAGTCAAAATAATATTTCTTTTTATGTGTAAAATTTTATCCTCAGTAACTAATAATAAACGAAGTACTTCTCCTCAGTAAATATTTTGAAAATAACCAATAACCAATTCTTGAAAGTAAAAATAATATTTCTTTTTATGTATAAAATTTTATCCTTGGTAAGTAATAATAAACGAAGTACTTCTCCTTAGTAAATATTTTGAAAATACCATTTTAATTGCAAAAGAAATACTTATCCTAAATAAATAATAAAGAAATATCATTTAATTGCAATTTAAATATTCATTCCAAATAAATAATAAAGAAATACCATTCAATTGTAATTAAAATAGCTATTCACAATAAGCAAACATTTTCCTTTATTTGCAAAAATAAAATCTATAATTAAATTATAATAATTGCAAAAGAAATATTTACCTTAATGTCACAATCAGCCCACCTGAGAAGGATATTGTCTTTTTCCAGCACCCATCTGTTTAGAACAACAAAATTTCATGTGGCTAGCATTCGTAAACTTGCACACCTTGTTAGCACATCATGGCTTCATTAAATTCACTCTATGTGCCTTAGCTAATAAAAGCATGCATCTAATGCATTTATTTCATACAATATTCTTTATCTTATTCAAATCTTTTTCATATTCAAAGATATTTACCGATAAAAAGAAATAGTTATGTTCATTTGTCAACATGCCTACTCATATGAGATGTTAGAATAATTGCCCCTATGACGGTAAACAAGCATCCCATACTACTTGTTATCATCATTAGTGAATAAAAATACTAACAAAAGAAGAGTCTCAACAATCTGAAAATGTCAAACAATTACAACAAGGTCTTCATCTTGGTCAGCAACATAAAAGATAAGAAGATCAACAAGGTACAAAAGATCATCAACACGATTAGAAACATCAAAGATAAGAAGATCACTTACTAAAACAAAAGGTTCAATTTGGTTACCATAGCAACTCGGAATACCAGATGTCAAGAAGATCATCAAGAGCTCAATACTGATTCAACCAGTTACTAAATCTCACCACAAAGTAAATCTCAATCTATAATTGAAAGAAGTAAATTTCTATTAACAAGGATACCTATAAATGTATGATATGCATAATCCTTTACCTTTTTACAAATGCAACAAGAGTGCATCCAAGAGAAGTGCATTACATTAATTGACTAAACAAGCCATACAATGATCCATGCAATGATACATATCCAATTTCTGAATTACATAAAGAAAGTAAAACATTAATCAATCTTCAGCGGCCATAACCCAGTGGTCTTCCGCAAGCTGAAGGTCAAGAGCATGGTTAAGGTGTTTTTCCCACCCAACCATGAAGCATAACACTTCCCCGGGATTCTTCCTAACTCAAAGAACACCCAGCCCTGCATGAGGCGCCTAGAAACCAATTATAATAGGGCAGGAGGGAAACTCTTGATGCATGCCTGATGCCTTATATGCACTCTTATACTAGAATGAACTTATTTCTTTTATACTAGAATGAAAGATGTTTGATGGAGGAGATTCTGGAAACTAAAAAAGGCCAAAATTTGGCTAACTCTAGAAATGCTACCAAGGAGAACATAGTTCAAAATACCAAAAGCGCCCCTTCTGGAGAGAGGCACCCTTGGATCTCAAGGGACAAATGTAGTCACCAGATTCCTTCAAGGCAATCACCCTCTTCGCGTTCTTGCTAGCTCGACAACGAAACATTCAACAAAATCATCTGATGAAGTGATCACCGACAAACGTCAATGGAGTATGAAGAGGTTGTTGACAAAGAACATCCAAATTGGTTGTCTAGCATAAAAAGGTACCCCTGCTGAAGAAAGGAGCCCTTTCTTTAGGGCACTAAGATGCAATCAATTTGTTGAGTGACCTCCAGAATGACCTCCGTTTGGATCGATCTTGACAACGAAACTGTCAGCGAGGACATCTGGCAAGGCAATCATCTGACGATGGAGATCAAACTGAGGCAGTTTTCAACATGAAATAACTGGACAAAAAGGCAAAAGTGCCCCTACTGGAGAAGGGCGCCCCTGCTTCTTGAGACCTGAAACTAACTTTCAGGAGCTAAGAAACCAGTCATCCTTTTCAGGACTAAGCTAGTCACCTGATGAATCATCAAGCAAGATTGTTCGACTCATCAGTCAGCAGAGATATCAGATCCAAGCACAGACGGTCTAAAATGATGAAAACGAATAACAGTCATGAAAATTGACTAATTCAGGGCTAAAAGTGCCCCTACTGGAGAAAGGTGCCCTTTAATCTGGAGCCTCAAACTCAGGTTTTTGGCGTGATTGCTCCCAGACATACCTCTTCAGGTTGGTTATATCTCAACAACAGAATAGTCAACAACTGCCAGAGATCAACCGAACGACCGAGAGTGAGGATCAAACAGAGGCACTTTAGCTTGAAAAAATAGTGAAAAAGTGCTCAAACTCAAAATGGAAACCTAAAATGGTCAAGGCAAGGTTTGTTGACTTCATGTTGGCGTAAAATCTAACACCTCTGGAGTGCAGGTTTGTACGGACAGCTATGTACACTACGCAATGAGTGCTCTTCAAATTAGGAGGGGAAGCTCCCTCGTTGTGCTGGAATGCATGGAAAAGAAAAGTAATCTAAGTCCTATCTTTTTGTTCTCACCGAAGAGGCACAAGGTTAAGAAAACCAAGAATGTTGCAGCTAAGGACTGGTTTCGTGATCATTAACTACAACTAAGCTATCTACTTTAAATCTATCCACTTCCTCAAGAAAATAGAGCATGAGGAAATGGAGCGGTTTGACTATCGACGATAAACGAGTTTAGATTCTCTACTTGAAGGCAAGGTGGCGCATCTATCAGCTCAATCTAGACAAGTTTATTGGGCACAAAACAGATTTAAGAATTTACCATGACAATCTTATGAAACCCTATGTGGCATAACACTTGATCAAAATAGTAAAGACTTACAAAACAGATTTATCATCACAATCTCACGAAACCCTATGTGGCATAACACTTGATCATAATGATAAAAGGTTCACAAAACAGATTTATCATCGCAATCTCTTGAAACCCTATGTGGCATAACAATTGATCACAATGGTAAAGATACACAAAACAGATTTATCATCATAACCTCTTGAAACCCTATGTGGCATAACAATTGATCATAATGGTAAAGTTGTACAAAACAGAAAGAATTCACCATTACAATTGCATGAAACCCTATGTGGCATAACAATTAATCGTAATAGCGAAGACACATGAACAAATACCAAAAGAGCAATATTGAGGGCAAGGTAGGCGCAGCATATATTTCTCTCTCAAGCAAAAGTTAATTACAAATGAGCAAAAGCTCTTATTTATATACATCAAGGTGTAGGGAACCCTAAAATCACCTTGAGTCATCTACAGTTCTTGCAATGCATGCAAGATTTTATTGCTAACCCTAATAAAGTAAACTATACAGTTAACTGGAAAACTACCATCAGTTAACCGAAACATCTAATCTAAAAATGGACTATTGTGCAAGCATGCACGCCCTTATTGAAAGCATGTTAACTGGAAGACTACCATCAGTTAAAAAAACCCTAAATAAAACTCCAAGTGTGTAAAGCTGATCTCAGAATAGATATGCATGTGATGACAACATCGAGTTAACTTGAAAGGGTAATGCCAAGTTAACTCCTGTGTGTAATGTCTATCCTGAGAGGTGGGAACTGAAGTCTATTGGTCGTGATCTCGAGCAATCAATCCCTTAACGAGTTTGTTGACTGTGTCAACATCTGAATAGCAGCAACTTGAGCAATCTTGGCAATCTTCGCACACTCAAACTAGCATTTCACTGACTTATAGCTTTGGCGGCTCCGTAATGAAGTGATGCCATTATCTCTTCTGCGGCTTGATACAAATCGGTCTCAGCTTTTCTAACGAAATCATGAATTAAGACCGATTTGGTCTTGAACTCAGTCAGGTGTACCGTACTCTGAAAAACTCGCCTGTTGACTGTGAACATGGCTATATTCTGACAACTTTTTGGAAAACTAAAAATAGCTGCTGAGGCTAAAAATAGCCTTTCGAAGAGTTATTTTCGGCGAAAATCTGAGATATGGGTTTTGTCCAGAAGAAGATTCTAAGACAACCCAGAATGTCAGATTTGCGAAAATTTGACTTCTACTCAACCATGCAAGGAATTTTCAGTTGAGAAAACTAGAGCCTCGAGAACTGATGCTTTGGAGTAAATTTTCCTGAAAAATTCTGGCACATGGGTTTTCTCGAGGAAGCTATTCTGAATCAACCCAAATGATTTGTTTTGCCAAAAGTCGCCAATTCTTCAAACATGCGAAAGAATTTAAGACGAGAAATAGAAGAATTTAAGACAGAAGAAAGAAGTTTTTAGTGCTCTGCTTCTGCTAAAATCGCCATCTTGTCTGAAGTCTGCTGATAATTCTGACTTGTACCTGCAAATAAAATGTTTTGATGTCTTCGCCAATGATTGTTGATGAAGAATTTGCCTTTGGTTTGCTAAAATTCGCCTTTTGGTTGAAGAAAAACGAATTTTGACTTTGAAGATATGAATTGCCTTGAAAAATACGAATCTCCCTTGAAAATACGCCTTGTGAATGAAGAAAAACGAATTTTGCTTGAAAATACGCCTTTGCCTTGAAGAAAAACGAATTTTGCTTGAAAAATATGAATTTCTCTTAAGAAAAACGAATTTCTCTTTAGCTTTGTGAATAATAAATGAAGATGGCGCCATGCTTAAAGAAGATGAAATTCGCATCAATCTGACAACTGCAAGATTTAAAACCTCAGCTGAAAATAGAAGCCTTCTGATTGGACCCCTTTCAGTTACACTGATACTGACACTGAGTCCGGAAATAAATAATAATAAATTAATATTCATCATGCAATTTGCAAAGGCATCAATTTTAGAGATTCGCCATTTTAATGCTAAATATGCATAATAAATATTAAATATTATTCAACTTCAGTTGACAAACCGGATGAAGCTTTAGGCTTCACCGCTAGACTTCACTGATTCCGAAAAGTCATCATTTAAGCTCATAGGCGTCCATTTGCTCAAGATATTGCACTTTTTATTAACTTCCTATTTTATAGCTGACGACAAAGTTACAACTGGCCAACTTCGACATTGATTTCCGGGTGACCAGAAGATGCTGAGACTGAACTGAGATATTCATCAGAAAGCCTGCTGAACAAGGAAGAAATGTCTACTGGGAGACACTACTGCAAAATCCATCATTTAACCCCCTGAAAAATTAGGCGCCTCTGATTAAATTGCTTTTATGGGTTCCAGACTTGGCCATTTCTCAAACTGCCATCTAACACTTCAAACGGCTGCCGAATGATGAACGGTGAACCCCCGGCTGACAGAAACGGCTCTCACCGTGATGCCTGGAGACATTCCCCAGATCCAATGACTGTATGCATGACCCTCCTCAAAGTGTTAAGGGCCTCAAAGTGTGTACTGCCTCTCTTGGTTGCATCTTTGTCATTTTGACAAAAGTTGAACTTTCATCCAAGTACCCTACTTTGACCTCTGATATCTGGAGCTGGGATGACCCGATTCAGGCATTATTGTTTTAACGGACAGCGTAGGGCCACAAGAGAAGTCCAGAGTGACGAATAAGAAAACTACTTCTAAGACCTCAAAACTCCAGTGCATATTTTATTTAAAATTACCGCCGTGACTTAGCCATTTTCTCCTGATATCTTCACTTTGCAGATGTTGGCGAATAAACCAACACCTCCGAGTAGAAGTTGTTATGAACAGCCTATGCACACTACGCAATGAAAGTGCTCTTCAAATTCATGGAGGGGAAGCTCCCTCGTTATGCTTTGACAAATGTACTTGCAAAGGAAAAATAAGCTAAAACTATGTCCTGTCTTTTTGTTTCAGCTGCTAGAGGCACAAGGCTTTCTTGAAAGAACTTACACGTTGCAGCTGAGTTTTCTCTGGTTTCGCAAATCAACTAAACTACAACTTATATCTATCCAATCTCCTCAGGAAAACAGAGCAAGAGGAAACGGAGCAAGGTTATGACTATCAGACGATAAACGCATTCAGATTCTCTACTTGAAGGCAAGGTGGCGCAACTATCATCTCAATCTGAACAAGTTTATTAAGCACAAAACAGATTTGAGAATTTGCTATGATAATCTTATGAAACCCTATGTGGCATAACACTCAATCAGCATAGTAAAGACTCACAAACAGCTTTTATCATCAAAATCTTTGTGAAACCCTATGTGGCATAACACTCAATCGTAATGACAAAAGATTCACAAAACAGATTTTCCTAATCTAAGAGAAGATTCACCATGAAAACTTTATGAAACCCTGTGTGGCATAACACTCGATCAGCATAGTAAACACTTCACAAAACGGTTTTATCATGACAATCTTACGAAACCCTGTGTGGCATAACGTTCGATCATAACAATAAAAGATTCACAAAACAGATTTCTCTAAACTATGGAAGAATCCAGCATTACAATCTTTCGAAACCCTATGTGGCATAACAATCAATTGCAATAATGAAGACACATGAACAAATACCATAAAGAGCAATATTGAGGGCAAGGTAGGCGCAGCATATATTTCTCTCTCAAGCAAAAGTTATTTACAAATGAGCAAAAGCTCTTATTTATATACATCAAGGTGTAGGTAACCCTAAAATCACCTTGAGTTCACTACAGTTCTTGCAATGCATGCAAGTCATGCGCCCTAACCCTAATGAAGTAAACTATACAGTTAACTGGGCAACTACCCTCAGTTTAACTGGTACAAATAACCTAATTGGACAATGTGCAAGCATGCACGTCCTTATTTAAAGCAAAGTTAACTGGCCACTACCTTCAGTTAACTGGAAACCCTAACCCTAACTCCTGTGTTGATAACTCCGAGGATGAGATAAGCATGTGTTAAGTCAGCAAGTGAACTGAAGACTGGAAGTCAAGTTAACTGCTGCTCAGGACTCAACCCTAGAAATTAACTGCACGTTCTAACCGACAGATCACTCCATGTCAACTCGGTCTAACACTTCGACCAAGAACTCATCGATCTCCCTGTCATCTGGCACTTTGATGCTGCTAAAAATAACAGTCTGCTTCTTTAGTTCTCTGCCACTTTCAGTAATTGTGTGCACACCATCTTTGCATTCTTCAGTCGCCTTTCTCAAACTGGCTGCAATCACTGAAACATTTTCTAATTTTGGCGCCCTAGGTTCACCTTCAAGGCTGTCAAAAATCAGCTTCTCGAATTCCGCTTGAACTTTTTCCAACTCAACATACGTGCCATCTTCGAGAAGATAATGACACGGGATCTGAACAACGAAGCCACTGACAAGTGCAAGCACTCCAACTACGTCATCCTTCAGTGAAAATAACTTGGAAGAGATTTTCTCACATATTTCTGTTCTGAGAAGGTGCTGCTCTTTCCAAGTGAAGACTTTCTCTTGATCTTCGATCTCCTCCAAAGCATCGCATGCAACTGATAACTGAGATACAAGAACGCGATCCTTTGCCAAGCTCTCTGCAACTGCAATATCCAGCAACTGAATACCCTGACGGAGTTTGTGTGCCTCACTCCTCAACTGATATAAATCTGCAAGAAGAGTTTTACCAGCAGCAACTAAACTGTCAATCCAATCATCCAAAAGTCTGCCATGACTGACCAACTGATCCAATTTTCGTTTCTCTGCAGGTGTGTGCTGAGGAAGAACCGGTGCTCTATTTGGATTCCCATGAACAAGATCAGAAATGTATTGACGAAGTTGACTAATTTCAGTTTTGAGTAAAGCCTTATCTTCTCCATCCTTCGTGATACGCTCTTCAAGATTATTGGTAACAATCTTAAGAAGAGATACATCTGTCTCTCGTGTGGTCCTGCCAAGATTTGCCTTAGTGAATGTAAAGTCACCCACTTCGACCTCATCCAAGCTTTTACCTTCTGGAGGCACTGCAACTTCTATCACAATCTCTGATTCAGGGGTCTTTTCGATGTGCACTTGCTTCTTAATCTTCTTGTTTGATCTCCTCTGATAGGGCTCACCAAACTCTGACAAATCAAGGTTGTATGACGGTTCACGCCTTTGTCTTCCCAAAGACTTTTCGAGCCAACAAGACTAAACAATATTTTCAATTCGTGGAGAAACTGTCCCTGATGTATCAACCTGTGGTGTTTCAGTTGTCTCCGATCCTGCTTGAATTTGTGGCTCAGGCTCAGAATCTATATCAATAGGCGGAACGTGAGGTGAACTAGGAAGTGAAACGTGAGGCTCAGTTTGAATAACTGTCTCTACTGGAATCTCAGGAATATTCTCAATTTGTTTCTGCTTCCTTTTACCAGTAGCTCTTTTCCCTGTGTTTCCACTGAGTCTAACTCCTTCCGGAGGTATTATAATGGCTTTAACTCTGGGTCTTGCTCTAGAAGTAGAAGGCAACGAAGAAACATCCTTTGGCGGCTCTGCTACAGGAACTGACTTCCGTGTTCGCTTGCTCTCCAAGAACAACTTACTAGTCTTGATAACTGATCTGGAAACCTCTTCAATAGAAGTATTCTCTTTAGCATACCAATCAGGTGAGCGAAGTGGCTGCCTAGCAACTTGATCCTTAACATAAGAATTGAGAAGAACTTCACCATCATCATCTGACAAACCATCAACATCTTCTGACAAGTAATCAGAGAGCTGACCAACAGTAAGTCTACAATAGTGACGACGACGGACCTCGAATTCATCTTCACAATTTGCCCAGAAATCTTCAAGTGCTGGCGTATGTGCAATCCCTCGCTCTAACCGATTTGCATAATGTCCAAGAGGATCATAGGAACGCCTCTCAGTATAAGGCTTGAATTTGAACCTTTCTATCTCAGTAGACATACGCCTGGCATCTGTTGCTGCATCACATGTGAAAATTCCCAATGAGAATGGAAAATTTGCCGCAGCCTTATGACGACTACGAAGAAAGAAGTGAACGTGCTGCATTTGCCTGAGGAACTCCATAAAGACAATCTTGTCTGACGGATATCTCGGCAACATCAGAGGCTCTCCAACATAACCATAAACTCGGAGGTACGTGAAAGTAGGAAACTGTATGAACCAATCTGCCCAAGTCTCCATTGCTGATTTGGCCTCGGCTGAAATACGAATGTGCATCTCATCATCAAGATCCCTCACGGTTCTCATGGCAAAGTGATCATTCACCACTCGGAAGTCCTGCTCAAACTGAGAAAACTCTAGCTGTGGATAATATTCATGAATATGCTGAACACCGAGAGTACCATTGGTTTTAAGAAGTCTGAAACTACCTTGAAATGCCACCAAGTAGACCAAATAAGATATCATATGAAACTCGTGATGCTTGAGAAAGTTAGAAATCTGCTGATGTAAGCAATCACTAATTAACATAGCCCAGTCAAAACGCTCTGTGCCATCAAGGATTCTGGTAATCAGGTAGAACATCCATGGACGGAAAGTATTAGCATCTGACTGGCCGGTAACTCGATTGAGTAAGGTGATCAAAACAGCAACTTCTCCTTTAAATTCACCACGACCAACCTTCTTAGGCAAGTTAGTTTTCTGAATTGTCAACCATTTCTGAGCAACCTTTCTCTGTGAACGTTGATGATCAGCATCCCATATCTTCTCACAAGCTTCAAGATCAACAGTAAAGTTATCTGAGCGAGGAGAAATAGCAAAACATCTTTCTATGTCCTTCGGCTTGAGACTGCAAACCACTCTTCCATCAACCGATCTGATCTGTCGTGAAGACGAGTCATAATGCTTAATGCAAGCAAGTACGAACTCAAGATCGAAGATAGAAACAGGAATGGATGCCGCTGCCAGCAACCCGGAACGCTCAAGATTCCTCATCGAATTGCTGCTAACACCTTCTAAACTGCTCAGATTGACCACTGGATAAACATGATTTAGGTCCGTATCTGAAGTCTTGGTGAAATTATGTGTAAGGACTGATTTCACCTTGTAATCAATGAGATTGAACTGCATTTTGAAAATGGTGACTTTTGACTGTAAAGTCGAATATGCTTGAAGAACTTTCTGAAAAACTCTGAACAAGGCTAAAAATAGCTTCTGACAGGAGAAATTTTCGAAGAAATTCTGGAACATGGGTTTTGTGCACAACTGAATTCTGAACAAACCCAGATAGCTGGATTTTGGAAAAAATGTGATTCAAGCCCACATGCAAAGAGATTCTCGGAAAAAGGCTCAGAGCTTCAGAATGAAGGCTACGGGGCGATTTTCTCGAAAAAATCTGGGTCTTGTTGCAAACGCTGAAATATGAGAACCCAGATGAACAGATTCTGAAAATGTGTTGAATTACTCTGGCATGCGAAGAAAGTACCTAAGGTGAGAAATAGAAGAAATAAGACAAAAGATAGAAAGTTTTGCTTGTCTGCTTCTGAAAAATCTGCAAATTTCTTCTTCGAATCTTTATAAAACCTGCATGCAAAGTGGAAATGAAGTCTAGAATTGACTTCCTCTGAAGAATCTGAATTCGTAGCTTCAAAGAACACTGAAAACGGACACCTGAATCACCTTAAGCTTGCTGGTCGCTCAAAAGAATACAAGCTTTCAGAGCAAAAGATGATGCAATAATGGACGCCATCTTGGAAATATATAGAATTTCATCATAAGAAATTCGCACTAAACAAAGCATGCATTAAAAATGGCGCTAGGCTTCTTATTGGTCTTCATAGTAGTTAACTAGAACTCAAACAAGCTCAATAAGTGGACGCATTAGGGTTTGCCTTTCAAATCTTTAGTTTAAACTCAAACATGCGACTTTAGCTTCAGTTAGAAACCTTATCAAATTCGCCACCTTCAACCTAGCTTTGGATTCATCAACTTGACCTAAGGCGTGCCCTTTTGACACTTCAGTTAACAATAAGAATGGGATAAGAGATTCGCCAAACTCATGCAATAATAAGCTAAAAATAGCTAGCCTTTAGGAACTTTAGTTTGGCCTTCAACAAGTGCGCCAACTTCATGCTTTAATCAATTATAATCTAAAAATAGCAACCCTTTTCAAACTAAAGTTGCCCTTTCCTTGAAAAGTGCGCCATCTTCACTATTGTCTTGCTTCACTTTTCAAAAACTAAAAATAGCGACCCTTTTCATGAGTGAAGTTTTCAACTTCAAATTCGCCATACTTCATCAAATATGCTTCACGCTTCACAAAATAATGCTTCATGCTTCACTTCGTCCCTTTTGAACTTCAGTTAACATTTGATGAAGTGCCATCTTCACTAAAATCTCATAATTTTGACCAAAATTCGCCATGCATGTAAACTTCAGTTGACTTTTAGTGGTAATCTTCAGTTAAACTTAACATGCAACCAAGTTAACTGAACATGCAAGCTGAAAGATCACTCCACATGCAAACATATGAACTGAAGATGACAACCCAGAAATCGTTCAGTCTAACTGCAGTCAGAACTCCAGTTAAGGCGTCCATTCAACTCACTTTCGAAAATTCAAATTTGAACTCTTGGGCGAATTCCAGACTTAGCCAAATTTTATGAAAATTTAAGCTAAAACCTCTGCCGGGACCTCTGTTCATCCTCTGACACTGGTCGACTGACTTCTCCGATTGGCTGGCTGACAGGTGCATTGCGGAGCTGAGTAAAAACTGATCAAATGATATCTTGATACTGCATGTCATAAAACTGACATCTGAAGGCTCAAAACTCCAAGCGCCTTTTTGAAAAGCTGCGCTTTTTCCCTGACTTAGTCAAATTTCAACTTCTGCATTTCGAACGAAGGGAAAAACAAAATCCTTCATAACTTCTGATTTATCAACTTTCGTGACTGGAACTCAGGTTCACTGCGAAGCCAAGCTCGTTCGCACGACATCTGCAAAGGCACATTTCTCCGAAAACGTCATCCGAGGTGTGAAAACAAGAGCGCCCTTTCAAAAGTTGCTCTTTTCATTCCGCACCCATTTCGAAACGCATAATATAATATAAAACTTCCACTGCAAGCCGACGACATCTTCTGACCTGACGGAGACAGCAACAAAGTGAACGTAACACGGACACATTGAATATCTGAAATCATCGAAAGAAAGCATTAAAGGCCCAAAAGCTTGGGCGCCTTTTCAAAATGTGCTCTTTTGCTCTTTCTTCTGATAGTTTGACTGAGATTTGACCCAACGTTTGACCTCAGGTTCAGGCGCTTCAGCAACTCAGATTCACCCTCTGACGGATGCGTCGCGAAGCTTGAACGAATGTAAGATAAACGTCTTGGATGACATTCAGTCAAAAACCTACGTCTGGCACCTCAAAAAGATGGGCGCCTTTCTGAAAAGCTGCACTTTTCTCCAGTGTTAGCCAATTCTTGCTTTCGCCTCGATTTGCACTGTATCTTCTGTAACTTGCTCAAAACAGGTCCGTTTGACAAGCTTGATAGCTCACTGCGAAGCTGACGTGATGCCGGACAAATGTCTGCTGGAGGTGACAAACCCTAAAAACAGGATCTGAGCCCCAAAAAGATAGGGCGCCCATTTCAGAATATGCTCCCTTCTCCAGAGATAGAAAATGTTAGACGTTTTTCGTTCAGATTTTCATTTTTCTAAAATCTCTTCAGTAACAGACTGACAAAGTACTGACACCAACTCCATATTTGAAAACCCCAAAAACGACCTTTTGACAACACTTTAACAAGATTAAGACTCAATTAAGCAAAATGCCTTAGTGAAGCAAAAATTTTGGTTTTGGGTACAACACAGTATTACACTAAAGACCTCGCACGTACGAGCGACTGCCAAATCCCGAAGGCTGATGGCTAGGCTCGTTGGATAGATAAAATGATTACGCTCAATAGCCGTGAAGACTTCGAACGCGAACGGGCTCATCTGACAGGCCTAAAGGCTAGGCACCTCTAGACTGTGAAAATACACTGCAAATCGTTTGTTGGTCCGCCCGTGAAATTACGTGCTTGGTAGAACCTCTGCCACAACCACCTGGAATGTCGGATTGACGAGCAGAATGGAGCGTTGCGGAGCTAGGCTAGAGTATTACTGATGTTAGGAAGACTCTGCCTGCAAATTTTGCCATCTGAAGGGTCCTTTAAACCAGCGCCCCTGAGCTGTACTTGCACTGGGAATCAACGGAGAAGCTCAGAAATGTGAAAACTCCATTATAAGCTGATCTTCAGACGACTGCCGCCGGAGTTGTGAAACTCGGATGACTGCGTTAGATATCTCGTCGGATAAGCAGACTAGTTGTGAACAGATTGACTGCATGAGCCACCAAAAATACCAGAATCTACCTCCTCTTTAAGATGGGCGCCCTCAGGCTAGAGTTGCACTTTTGCCTGAAAAAGACAAATTTCCCATATCTGGAACTTTAGGGATTTCAACTTCTGTCGCTGTTTGCCGGAGTTGTGGGTCTCGGAAAGCTTCGCTGGATAGCTTATCGGATAGCCAGACCAATTCTGAAGAGATTGACTGGATGCTTGAACACTTTCAACAAGATCTTAACCTTCAAAAAGTTGGGCGCCCCTGGGCTATAGTTGCGCTTTCTGACTTTTCCTTTGAAAAATCTTCATAAATTGATCAATAAAAACTCCGTTTCGATCACTGAAATGACCATGTGCAACGTGAAATGCTGTCGTGAGATGCTCCTCCATCGTGAAAAGCTCTATTCTGAGTCTCTGCTTCAGGCTCTGTTCAATAAAACTGACTTTGACTAACAAACTATTGACAAAAACTCCATGCTTGATATTGCCCAAAATTGTGTTTTACAACATTTTAACAAGATTTAGACTTTTAAATACAAAATGCCTTGATGAAGCAAAAATTTGGTTTGGGTACAACACTTCAATTAAGTCATTTTGGAGGCAAACTTGGCCAAATCATCCCACGATTAGTGGAAATCAACTTTTTGAACTCCAGATCAGACCAAATCAGGCTTAAGTAATGAGTTGGCGCCAAACTTCAAGGATTTAGGCTTGAATCAATATAAAGCAAATCTAGGTGTCCCTTTTTCATTATCTCTTTTGCAAGTTGAAGACCAAAACAAAAAATTGCTCTCAAGGATGTCTTTTCAAGATTTGGCAAGGGTTTTTGACCGTTCTTCAATATTTTTTGAAGATCAGTGGCATAAGGAGATTTCTTCTTAGAGGTTGAATTCAGAGGCATATTTTCTCAGGGAGATAGCTAATAACTTCCAATCCACCTCTTGTCCACTTCCTCTTTTCTTTTCTTAGGTTTTCATGCATGTCACAAAAATCAGCAAGCTACCACAGATCTAACCAATTGGGTGTGATCAAGATAATTTTCCAGTATAACCCATCTCGCCAAATTTTCCAGAAACAACAAACTTGCTGCCCCTATTTTTGGTGGTTTTTTTGAAAAAGTCTTAGGATGAAAAATCCAAGAAACTAGGTTTGTTCAGCATTGAAGCATGAACAAAACCCATGTGCCATATTTTTTCTTGGAAAAATACTTTTCGGTAGGCCCTAATTTTTAGGGGTTTTTGGCAGTGTCAGAACAGGGTCGTGTGCACAGTCAATCTTTAAGTTTTTCAAGATGCAATACTCTCAGGTGCAATACAAGACCAAGACGGCCTTGTACTGTGATTTCCTAAAAACGACTATCACAGACTTGCATCAAGTGAACCCAGTGGTTGATCCAGAAGATTTTGAGGGCATGAATCAAATCACATTACATAACATAGAAGAATCTGGGTTGTTTCAGGCTGTGTCCATCCCCATCACATTACAGAGTATGGAGCTTGTAATCGCTTGCATTAAGCATTAAATCTTATCACGAGAGAAATCAGATCAGTGGATGGGAGGGTAATATGCAGTTTGAAACCAAAGGACATCGAAAAATGTTTTGATATTTCACCATGCCCTACCAACGTGTAGAAACTCGTTTTCTCACGATTCTGGAACTGATTGTTTTTGCTTGTTTTTTTGAGTGTTTTTGATTTTTTTGTGGTTTTTTGCTCATAAAGATATTGGTGCAATTTTGAAAGAAAATGCTTGCAAAAGTTAAATAAAATATTACAGTGCTAAATATGATGGAATCTAATTGATATATTGATGCCAGAATATTTATTGTTCTTCCAAACTGATTACATCTATGATCGGATTACATGCATACTAAAAAGCAATAACATTTATCCAGAAAACCTGGTTATTGCAGCCGCCAAGATTGGTGAAGATTGAGTACGGCAGTCCTCAGAAGAGCATTCTCTAGCCTCGAGATTGGTGCAAACTATCCCAGAGATCAAGGCATCCCATCTTATGACAGAAGAAAACCAAAAAGCAAGGCGCCCAAGCTTGTAGAAGAAGTACGGCCCTCAAGCTGAGAAGTATGGCCCTAAACCAGCAATGCATAAATCCGTACCACCTTGGGAAATGTGCCAAATGTATATCAAACCCCAGCCACTCAAGAATATCACTATCTTTGGACAATTATTGAATCAAACCCTGAATAATAATTACACAATGAATTTTGTAATAACTTTTGAATTGAAGCTATTCAACTGCAGGCAATAAATCAGCTGATATTTCACAGCCTCTGAACTGCAAACACTGAAGATGGCTCGTTCTCCAATGCAGACGACAACTGAAACCCTTGGCTTCGTTCTCTGAAGAAGAAATTGGCTAAAATCGATTTTCATATCATAATGAATGAAGTTTTCTCAAAGAAAACTTATATCTTCTTAGTTGGGTCGATTTCCTTCAAAAAAGCATCATTTAAATAAAACTTGAATTTCACTTTTAATCTTTCAATAGTTTGGACGCCCTTTTAATTATAATCATTAATTAAAAAGTGGCCCCTTCTTCATGATGGTCGACCCCCTTCAAAAAGTCACTTAAGTTATAATATTAAATTATATTATAACTTTATAATATAAGCTTCAATTAAATTAATATTTATTTTGGCAAATAAATATTAATATCTCTCTCAATAGAAGTCCAAATGACAAACTATCTGAAGCCGGATGGTAAGTGACTGAATCTGCATATGACTAGACCATACTGCTAAAAAGAGCAGGGGTGCTCCACTGAGTGCCTCCACTTACTAAAAATAGTAAGTCAAGCAAATGATGTCCAAAAGACCCCGAACGAAAGCCAAACTGAATGATTCTGATAACTGAAACCAAGCCATGCCTCAACAAGACCCTCTATCCACCCTATCGGCCTACGAGGGCCACATAATAGGCTAATCTCAAGAATTGAGAGATGTCAACTGGAAGGGGACATTACAGTCCGCCCCTCCTGAAATTGCTTGTCCTCAAGCAATCTCAACTCAGGATGCTGCAAAATTTCCTCACTCTCCCACATAGCATCCTCCACTGGTAAATCTCTCCACTTCACCAGATATTCCCTGATAGTCCTCCTACGTAGCTATCTTTCCTTGTATTCCAGGATAGACTTAGGTACTAAAATCAACTTTACCTCATCATCTAAGGGAGGCATTACTGCTGAAGGTACCACACGATGCCCTAACGCCTTCTTGAGATGTGACACATGAAAAACATTGTGGACCTTACTATCCGCTGGAAGCTCTAGCTCATAAGCCACCTCACGCACACACCTGACAATTTGGAAAGGACCATAGTACCATGGCTTGAGCTTCTCAGATCCACTCTTCCTAAGAGTAGACTGTCGGTAGGGCTGCAGCATGAGATATACCATGTCTCCCACCTCAAAAGATCTCTCGGTCCTCTTCTGATCTGCATACTGCTTCTGCTGATTTTGTGCCTTAGCAATATTTTCCTTAAGAGCCCTCATAATGTCCTGGCTCTCCTGCAATAAGTCTCCAGCACTAGGCACTCTACTGTCACTCAGTAGAAAATCAAGGAAACTAGGTGCCTCATACCCATACAACGCCATGAAGGGGGACATCTGAATGGTCATGTGGTAGGTGGTATTGTAACAATACTCACATAACTATATCCACTTGACCCACGCCTTTTGCTGCCCTGCAATGTAATTCCTGAGGTAGCCTTCCACCCATTTGTTCACTATCTTCGTCTAACCATCAGTCTGCGGGTGGGAACTGGTGCTCGGTGTAAGCTCGGTTCCACAAAGTCTGAACACCTCCTGCCAGAAGTGACTCAGGAACCGACTATCCCTGTCGCCAACTATGCTCCGAGGCAATCCATGCAATCTGAAAACCTCACGGAAAAATACCTCTGCTACCTATGTAGCTGTGTAAGTAGTGGTGATCGAAAAGTAGTGGGCATACTTCGTCAGCCGATCCACAACTACATATATGCAATACCGTCCTTGGGCTTTAGGCAAGCCCGTAATAAAATCCATCGACAGGCATTCCCACTTTCTGTCAGGAATCGGAAGTGGTTGCAACAACCCTGCTGGATACGTGTTCTCCTGCTTGTTCTGCTGACAAATAGGGAACTCACGCACATACTGAAGAAAATCTTCCTTAAGACCCTTCCATGTAAATCTCTCCCGTATTTGTCTGTATGTCTTAAAGTACCCGGGATGCCCTGCTGTAGGTACATCATGGAAAGCCCGCAAAATGGTGTTCTTCACCTCTGACCCTAGGATCAAGAAAATCCTGTTCTTGTAAATGATCAAGTCATTTACAAGTGTGTACCTGGTGTCGACAATAATCCCTCAACAATACTAGATTCCCATGTATCCTTGGCATACTCTGCCACAATCAAGTGCCTCCAGTCCTCTGCAATCTGTACCATAGAACTCAGATGAGGTCGGCGTGAAAGAGCGTCAGCAACAACATTCTGTGTACCTTTGATATAGGTGATGTCAAAGTCATATGCCTGTAATTTACTCACCCACTTTTGCTAACGGTCATTCAAATCCCGCTATCCTAGGAAATGCCTCAAGCTATTATGATCAGTTTTAATACAAAACTTACTGCCCACTAAGTATTGCCTGAATTTGGCCAAAGCATGCATTATGGCCAGCATTTCCTTATCATATATACTGTAAACTCTCTCTGGTCCTTTGAGCTTCCTGCTCTCATAAACAATCGGGTGCTTGTCCTGCATAAGCACCGCTCCAATGCCCTCACCAGAAGCATCGCATTGAAGCTCAAAAGGCTTCGTAAAATCTGGCAGTGCCAACATTGGACATTTAGTCATAAGCTCCTTGAACCTCACAAAACACTCCTGTGCCTCAGGAGTCCAAATGAATGCACCTTTTTTCAACAAATCCGTCATAGGTGCTACATGGCGTGAATATACACTAATAAATCTACGATAGAAACCACATAACCCAAGGAATCCTCACAGCTGTGTAAGGTTCGCCGGAATAGGCCAACCTACGATAGCATGGATCTTCTCAGGATCCATCCGCACTCCCTCTGCACTGATAATATGGCCTAAGTATAACAACTCAGTCGTCCCTAAATCACACTTGGATTCCTTGGCATACAAGGACTCCCTCTCCAAAATGCTGAGTACTGTATCCAAATAAGCCAAGTGCTCCTGCCATGTCCTGCTGTAGACCAAAATATCATCGAAGAAGACAAGTACATATCTCCTCAAATGTGAGTGGAAGACCCTGTTCATGGTGGACTGGAAAGTTGCTGGAGCGTTGGTTAGCCCAAATGGCATAACCACAAACTCAAAGTGTCCACAATGACAGCGAAAAGCAGTCTTCTCAACATCCTGCTCACGAACTCTAATCTGATGATATCCCGATCTCAAGTTTATCTTCGAAAAGTAACAGGCACCATGGAGCTCATCAATAAGCTCATCTATACGGGGTATGGGATATCTGTTCTTAATAGTCCTCTTATTCAAGACTCTGTAATCTATGCACATACAAAGTGTACCATCTTTCTTCTTCACTAGAACAACTGAAGAAGCAAATGGCGACTTACTCGGTCGAATGTGACCCATAGCAAGCAACTCCTTGATAGTCTTCTCTATCTCATCCTTAAGCCGTTTTGGGTGCCTGTAAGGAGTAATCATGACGGGCTTGGCGCCCTCCTCAAGCTCTATGATGTGCTCAATACCCCTGTCTGGAGGTCTCCCGGGTGGAATGTCACTGAAAACCTTCCCATGCTTAACTCCCAACTGCTGAATGTCAGGATGATATTCGGTCTTATGCTGTCCCTCCTGTGTAGGTGTCAAAGTGCACTCGGCAACCCACTCAACCATGTCATGCCGCATAAGTCTCTCCATTCGTCGGAAGGAAATAGTTCTGGCGTTACTGTCTCGGATGGCCTTCAGTATATGAGTCTTCCCATCCACCTCGAACCTGATCTCCATGTCTTTGAGATGAAGTGTAACTTCCTCAAGAGAATGAAGCCACTTCATGCCCACAACTAAATCAATATCACCCATATTCACCACATAATAATCAGCCCTGAATTCATAATTATTCAAGCACAAAGGAAGATCCTTAATCATACGTTCACACCTGAGAGTGTAACCATCAGCCACCTTAACCTGAATGCCCTCAAACTCTTCGGTTATGAGCCCACGCTTCTCCACAAATCTGGCATCGATAAAATTATGGGTGGCACCTGTGTCTAAAAGGGTGATAACCTTTTGACCGGCCAAGACTCCACGAAGTCTGAAAGATCCCTCCTGCTGAATGCTAGACAACCGTGCTTCCTGGAGTTGGAGCTTTGACTCTACCCCCACCTTAGGCTCTGAAGCCTCTGATTCTGACTCCTCAAAACTCTCCTGCTGTTTGGAATTCTCAGATTCCAAATCCTCATAATAAGTCCACATAACTCTATTGGCCTTACCCTTAGGCCGCAAAGGACAATCATGGTTAGCATCGTAGGGACCCTTGCAGTAGAAGCAAAGCTTCTTCCTGCGCAAATCATTAAGAGTCTCACGATCCAAGGGTGCTGCTGATTTTCCCTTTGAATCACTCTTAAAATCAGATTTCTCCTTATATTTATTGAATCCCTTGTTGTCCTTGAATGAAGAAGTATTCTTGGAATTGAACTTGCTAGATGGAGCTGCAAGTTCCATGTTGCGTGTCTTCTTCATGGCTTCCTGTAGTGAGAGAAGATCAAATGCCTTGATCCATTGTAGAAACCCTAGGTTTCCCCCTGTTACTGCTCTGACTGATATTTTTAGGTTTTCTGACGTTTTCTGAAGTTTTGTGATTTTTTTGTGTTTTCAATGCAATAATGAATAGTACGGCTTTACCAGAAAATTGAAATAAATTCAATAGAAAATACTAGATCTTCAATGTATATGGAAAATACAAGCTAGATAGAAGGCGTATCATTTATTGACTCAAAAGATCTCAATACAAGATGATCTGATAACATGCAATTGTAAACAATGAATTTTTATCATGAAAAGAACCTGATTTTTCTGGTACGGCTGAAGGTACAAAACAGTACGGCAGAAATAAATATGCTCCTTCTCCTGCTTTCTGATGAATGCAATAAACTCCAGCACTGTAGGCGCCACTGTTGAAGCAACTGAGAGACAAGTATGGAAGGCGTTTTTCTCAAGGTGAGCTAACACGTGTTTCTGTGATGGTACGGCCTGACAGAAGTACGGCCTGTCAGATCTGCAGTTACTTTTGTACGGCCTTCAACAAAATCAACATATAATCCTCTGGAATGATGCGCCAAGATAAGCAAACACTGTCTGGATGCAAATACTGAAGAATCTCAGATGAAAGACGATCTTTGAAAGCTCTGTAGTTTACTCTGAATGAGAAAACCTCTGTAGGCAATAGATCAAGTGATATTGCACTCTCTGAATTGCTTTCCGTTGGAGATGGCTCGTTCCCCAAGGCAAACGAACATGAAACCCTAAGTCTCAGGCTCAGACCAAAATTGATCAATTTCAAACTCAATAATCTCATAATACACAAATCCCAAGGCAAAATCCACTAATAGGCTGAAAAGTGCGATTTGCTTGAAAATAGGGTTTCATTAAAATATTCACGTTTTAATATTTTAATATTTCAATAGTCCTCAACTGAATATTTTAAATATTTTAATAATCACTTTTTGGCCCCTTCTGATGTTGGGCGCACCCCTTCAAGGAAAAACACTTAAGTTATAATATTAAATCATAACTTTATATTATAAACGTTAATTAATTAATATTTAATCAATACGATCAAATATTAATATCTCCCTCGTTTCTAACCCGATGACTGATCCGTCTGATGCTGACGAACTCTGAAGTGTTTCCTGATACCGCCACAGCCAAACTGCTAAAAATAGCAGTGGTCCCATACTGCCTGCCAAGAACTGCTAAAAATAGCAATTCTGCAAATAGTCTCCGATCGAGCCAGAACGAAAGACAACTGATCAATCCCTGCTGACTGAAGCTGAGCCAAGCTCCGAAGTGACCCTCTATCTATCCAGTCTATCGGCCTACGAGGGTCGTGTGATAGGCCAATCCTGTCCTCTGAGAGATGTCACTGAGAAGGGGACATGACATCCATCCTCTCATTGGCTCCAACAATCCCTCCACGAAGAGTACAACTAGACGCCTCTCTGATATATTAAGAACCATCACTGATAACTGCTGGAAGTCTCCTATGTAAGCCTCCAAGCTACCAACCTGTCTCAACTGGGCCAAATCTTTGAAGTAAGTCTCAGGATCCTTCTTGTCAAACCATTCCACCAATCTTTCCACGAACTCCTGGTAAGTGGTGATACGGTCATGCTGAAGTGTCACCATCCCATGATGCCACCAGTCATAAGCTGCCCCCTCAAGATGCAAAGTAGCATATCTAATAGCATCCTCCTCCGCCATGGGACGCAATGTAAGGAAGGTATCCAACTTACTGATCCAAGTCTGGGCTGTAACCTTACCGCTGCCGTCAAACATAGCTAAAGTGAGCTTGTTTGTGGCGTGCTTCAGGTCACTATTCTAATGTCTAGGCCTCCTATCCAGTCTATTCCTGTATTGCTCTCGCCTCTGTGTGATAAACCTGTCAAAAGTAATTCTGTCTCTGACCTCTGGGGTCAATAACTCCCACTCATCGTTCGCTGCCATAAGAATATCAGCGAACACTTCCTCAGGCTCCTCATCTACAATAGCCCCATCAGGCTCCTGTCTCACAAAAGTCGAGCGGGTAGGCCTATCTGCTGTCAGTGAAACAGTCCTGAGTATCCTCTGTGAACCTGCATCACTCATGTCTTCATCACGACGTGGTGATGGTCTCCTAGGCGAACCAATCCTCTGTATCGACGTGGTCAACTGCTGTAATACATCAACTACCTGCTGTTGACCTGTCCGAAGATCTCTAAGAGTTTGTCTGACCTCTACATCATCATCCCTAGGATCTCGAGGAATCTCTGTTCTGTCAGCCATGGTACCCGGCTGCCTGTGCAATTCCCGTTCCCTATAAAAAAAAACTCTCCTGCGAGTGTAATATCTGTGAGGCCCAACCTCCTGTGGCTGCATATGAATCCCAAACCCTCAGGTTGGCAGGAAGCCGCTCTGATACCACTGTAGAAACTCATTTTCTCACGATTCTAGAACTAATTGTTTTTGCTTTTCTTTTGAGTGTTTTTTATTCTTTTGTGGTTTTTTGCTCATAAAGATATTGATGCGATTTTGAAAGAAAATGCTTGCAAAAGTTAAATAAAATATTACAGTGCTAAATATGATGTAATCTAATTGATATATTGATGCCAGAATATTTATTGTTCTTCCAAACTGATTACATCTATGATCGGATTACATGCATAGTAAAAAGCAATAACATTTATCCAGAAAACCTGGTTATTGCAGCCGCCAAGATTGGTGAAGATTGAGTACGACAGTCCTCAGAAGAGCATTCTCCAGCCTCGAGATTGGTGCAGACTATCCCAGAGATCAAGGCGTCCCATCTTATGACAGAAGAAGACCAGAAAGCAAGGCGCCCAAGCTTGTAGAAGAAGTGCAACCCTCAAGCTGAGAAGTACGGCCCTAAACCAGCAATGCATAAATCCGTACCACCTTGGGAAATGTGCCAGATGTATATCAAACCCCAACCGCTCAAGAATATCACTATCTCTAGACAATTATTGAATCAAACCCTAAATAATAATTATACAATGAACTCTGTAAGAACTTCTGAATTGAAGCTATTCAACTGCAGGCAATAAATCAGCTGATATTTCACAGCCTCTGAACTGCAAACACTGAAGATGGATCATTCTCCAATGCAGACAACAACTGAAACCCTTGGCTTCATTCTCTGAAGAAGAAATTGGCTAAAATCGATTTTCATATCATAATGAATGAAGTTTTCTCAAAGAAAACTTATATCTTCTTAGTTGGGTCGATTTCCTTCAAAAAAGCATCATTTAAATAAAACTTGAATTTCACTTTTAATCTTTCAATAGTTTGGACGCCCTTTTAATTATAATCATTAATTAAAAAGTGGCCCCTTCTTCATGATGGTCGACCCCCTTCAAAAATTCACTTAAGTTATAATATTAAATTATATTATAACTTTATAATATAAGCTTCAATTAAATTAAAATTTATTTTGGCAAATAAATATTAATATCTCTCTCAATAGAAGTCCAAATGACAAACCGTCTGAAGCCGGATGGTAAGTGACTGAATCTGCATATGACCAGACCATACTGCTAAAAATAGCAGGGGTGCTCTGCCGAGTGCCTCCACTTACTAAAAATAGTAAGTCAAGCAAATGATGTCCAAAAGACCCCGAACGAAAGCCAAACTGAATGATTCTGATAACTGAAACCAAGCCATGCCTCAACAAGACCCTCTATCCACCCTATCAGCCTATGAGGGCCACATAATAGGCTAATCTCAAGAATTGAGAGATGTCAACTGGAAGGGGACATTACACAACGTGGTCATATCAGTGACAGAATGCAATAGAGCATTCGAGGCAGCCAAGGCTAAATTCCAAGGAATAATGGCAGAAAGATGGCTAAAGGTGAAAAAGACCAACTTGCCTAATTTGGTTGGACGAGGGGAATTCAAAGACGAGTATGCAGTGTTGATCACTCTACTTAGCAAAATCATTGTATATGAAGAGGGAAATCAGTTTCAGTCGTGGATGTACTACGTCATTGCCAAGATTATTAGCAAAAGAGAACATTACGACTGGGCCACCTTGATCGGTTACACACTCCAACAAATTACCGGGTTTCTCGAGGCTCATAGGTGTTGATGTGGTTTTTGTGACCATACCAAACAGCAGAACAAAATAGTGTTGGGGCTACTCCGTTCTCTCTTGATCAAAGTATTCCATGCGCTAAGATTGCGAGAAAGTTCGCATGTTCAACTCCAAGGTTCCTTAAGTGCGAATAGACCCAGTTTGGTTGATGTGTATTGCTGTGTTCGTACGAGGGGACTTACACAATTGTCCAGATTTCTTGCAGTCAGCAGCTAATGTATGATTTGAAGGGGATTCTTATGTGTATGATTTGGCAATGTGGTTCGTTTTCCTAAAACTAATCAGAAATGTGCGGAAAATAAAAGGGTATAGGGCCTAAGAAATTTATATGTTACTCTAAATGTAGGATATGTGGGGCTTCGTTTCAATAGACTTCAACCGGATTTCACCTAGCCTCCGTCGGACAGCCTCAGCAAAATCGGTGCAATCTTCAAAGGGGATAGCAAAAGGTATTCAAGTTATAGTTTAACATACATACACCATCAGAACAACGCATATAAATATGTAAACCACAACCGAAGTTAAACACAAGATAATGTCCAGTTGACCACGCAAGGCTGACTTATCATCAACAAGCCGCTAGTGGTATGGAATAAAACGAAGCTATCTCAATAAAACACCACACACCGAAGTAATCTACTTGCATGAATTAAGCTACTTGGATACGAAAGGAAGAAGAAACCTTGCTAGCATTTCATGACAAGACGAATTCCATCATCAATGAAAAGATCTATTATCATAAAATGTGTTACACAACAATCTCTTCAAAAGTTTCAAAGGGAAAACTTCTCTCCAAATTATGCAAATGCCTACACTATCTAGCCTCTAATGCCTCTCTCCAATCTCTAATTCTAATCTAATGAGATTACAAATGAGGGGGACTCCCCCTTTTATAGCTAGCCAAGTCCCAAAAGACGGTTAGGGTTACAATCAATAGAGTGGCCAGAATCGTGCCACCTCAGCCCTAACCCTAAAAACTGCCAGAATAGGGAGTGGTACATTAAATGAATCAAAGATTCCCACTCACTCCCATAAATAGTAAATGTAATAAATGCCCATATTCAGTCCTCTAGAAGATCCCCGTCCAGTAGTGCATTCCCATTTGCCTTCTCTCTGACTGCAAACTCAACAAATCTGCCAAGTACAGCCTCAACCTCCCCGAGCTGAAATCGTGAAACACAATCCAATCAACTTCAACACTGCGGATCAATGCTCGTGCTCAGATAAGATTTCTCCAAGCAAATTTAAGGAGTCCTGTTCGATCAAAGTGGAGAAAGTAGTGATTTTCAAAGTCATCTTGTACAAAGGGTCTTAACGTCCTCAAGAAAGGCACCAGCAAACCCCTCAAATTATCAAAACTTATCTCATCCTGGATTCAAAGCCGCCTAGCAAATATGGCCTCAAAGGTGCTCAACTCCATCTATGATATTGGCCATGGCCTTATGCACTCGCCGGGCTGAACCGCCTGCGTCGTGATCAAGAAGCCACCGGTGATAGCCAAGAATAACACCGAGAGAAATTGCACGGTCATTCGCCTGAATGACACCTCCATCAATCAGCAACTACAATGGCACATGCCTCAACACCTCAAGACGCTGGATCACCTTACTCTGATAGATAGAGGCATCGCCCCAAGCATGATCCACCGCATCCATCCGTGTCAAAATAGTAGAGGCCTGCTGAAAGGCATAGGCAAGGTCCTCCATAAATTTCTCTGGCCCCAAGACGTAACTCCGTGACCTATTTATCTCGCCTCCCCGTGCCATATCTTCCCTAACTTCTACTTGCCGGGCTGACCGACTTTCAGGAATATCCATTGAGGCCTCTATCACCTGTACATCCTGCCCTCGAGAATCCAGACAACATATCCACTAAGGCTTTTGTGTTCTCGTTTCAACTTCTTATACTTCCCTTCTTTCCTGAATAATCTATCCTTGAGGGCAAGGAAGGAGTTATCACACTCCTCAACAATCTGAGCACCAGTAGGGCGTCCCAAATCCAGAGTGGTGACCACATAATTCTCAGGAACCGCTTCATTCCGGCTGCCTGACCAGGACAGCAAATATGAAGAGTAATGAGAGTCATCCTCATCGTTGGAGATCTTCGAAATTTTCTTGCCTTCTTCTGGAGGAGCACTGATCCGGTTCAAAAATTCTTCCATCTCAACTGCTGGATCAATCTCTTCACTCGGGCTTCTTCTCATTCTATCCTTAAGCCAATCGGGCACCTCATACAGTATATCGAAGGGCTGCTGCTCCTGTGCCTCGACTTCTCTAACTTGTTCAACCTCTTCTTCATTCTGGCGAGGCTCATCGTCCTCAAGTGGCTGAGTGTCACCTGACATTATATCATCATCGCCATCGTTCATGGCCGCCTCTAACTCCTGCTGAAACTGAGGGTCAAGACAGTCCCTCCATCATCCCGGCCGATCCCGGCTGATCAACCCTAACAGTACACTACACTGCCAATTGACCCTCCGTGAGTAACACATCATCCTGCACTACCCAGACTGATCTACCGCACCGATCACAAACAAAGACACTTCCCCGTATGCTTGGAGAACGTGTTCCAAGGGTGCCGCCACCGTGACTCGTGGAGGCCTGCTGAACTAATTCTTTTCTTTTCCTGACTCGGGTCCTCTTGTGATCTCGCTTCTTTCTTCCCTGGTGGGCGCCCCGTGATCTCCTAATGTTGTAAGTCAAAGCAATTGACCTACTCTTCAACGGCTCACCTTCCCCACAACCCATGCCCTGGTGAATGTCATGACTGGGATAGAGAGAGTATCTAAATCAGCAACCTCGGGCTCTAACCAATCTATAGGTGGAAGTGGAGTATCTCGAACAGCTGCATAATCTGGATGCACAACATCCATATCCTCATTAACCTGGTCCGGAACTGGGACTACCTCGCACTCCCTGATCAGAGTAATCGGCAACCCAGAGAACATTCTCTTCCTTACTTCACCCCCCTGCCAATCGCATCACCCCAATAGCTCCTATGGTGGCCTTATGTTTGAAACTCCTCCGATGTAACCCCAATTGATGTTATGGTGCGGGTCATAGTGCTGTCGGCTTGTATGATACGAGAAGTGATAAAATTGAAGCTCATTCTCAGCTTCTCTAGCCGCCTGTATCGAAGGACACACCTCATCCGAGTTGCCCATCACAATTGGAAACTCTATCCCTCCTTTCTTCTTCTTCTTTTGGATTTTGTCAAAGGCTAGCAACTGTCTGGATATCTCTAGCATTATTATCTTATCTGTTGGGTACTTAGGCAGCCTATAAGGATACGAGGAAAAACCTTGCAGCCTAATGTATGAAAATCTCGGAAATTGAATAAACCAGCACCCATACCTCTCAATCAGCTCCTGTGCATTTCTAGAGATTTTGTGGTGTAACCGCTCCTGAAGCAGCCTCGTGATGTACATGGTGAATGAATCGTTGACACGTTTGTAGTGGGTTGTACTTGACAGGTGCAACTGTGTACATGCCTCATGGATTTTGAACTGATGAGAGCCGCATCCAACCGGCTCTTTGTAAGAGATCCCCCTGTACCTCGTCATTCGTGCCAACATATAAATAAGGTAGGAGCTCATGTAAAACGTTTTAGTCCTCCTCAAGCTCAGGAGCTGCTCATGTATACTATCGCTGATCATCTCAGCCCAATTGACATAATCCTTTCCCTCTAGCACCAGGTTGATGTAATAAAACATCCAAGGCTCGAAAATGTAGGACTGTGGGCAACCACCAACCTTGCTCAGCAACATGATAAGATCACAGTATTCTTGTTTCAGGTCCTCTGCTATGATCTGTTTTGGCAACTTCGCACGAGATGGCTTAGGAGTGCTCATCCAGTGGGTGTTAATTGTGTCCATGCACCTCTCGAATGTGGAAGCATACATCCGCTCAGCCCGTTCTCTGGACTTGTAAATCATGTTCCTGTGCACCGGGATCCCGAAAGCTTCACCAATGGCTGTCGATGAGAGTGGTGCACTTGGGCTATCCGTGTCGGATCGACCGTGTTCTCACAATTGGCGACTCCATTATCAGCTCCAACACCGAATAGTCGGCGGAAACCAGCGTACTGCATATAATCCACTGCGGACGATGTTGTGCGAAGTGACCGAAGCCCGATGACTTCCAATTCCAAACAGCCTATTCTTGAAGGTCTCCAGGTTGACGGAGCCCAGGTTGGTGTCTGTCAACTTGCCCAGCTTTGAAATGAACTTTGACTCTGGCATGAATGTTTTGCTGAGCTTCTTGATCACAGCCTGTCTAGAGGCACCATTGTCCTTGCCGGTTGTCCTCACTTCAGCCATCTGCAATATAACAAACATTCATCAGCAATTAAGTTTAATAAAATAAGGCATGATAGGGGCTGCAGTCGACTTTAGAAGCTGCAATAACTCTCTTGTTTGCAAACCTCAGCTTCTTCTCTTGAATATATTCGAATTCCGACACTTAGAACGGGTTTCTAAGTGAACTCTGATGATTTTACTTCACAATCAGCAATCAGCAATTTTAATTTCTATGTCTTCGTATCAGCAATCAGCAAATATCAAGCTAGCAAATTCGTGCTTCTAAGTTCTCAACTATTCCTTTGCTTCACCCCAAGGCGTCCCACAGGCAACTTCAACTAAGCTCAACAAATCAAATTTCAGACTTCAGCCTCAATACTAGCAAAAGCCGTACCTCTTCTATTTCAGCAATGGCGTACCTTTCAGCTCTCAGCAAACTCAAGGCGTCTCCTTCTCAGCAACAATTTCAAATTCTTTCAAGCCTCAGCAACTTAAGGCGTCCTTCCTCAACTCAGCAACATTCAAATTCTTTCAAGCCTCAACAACTCACTACAATGCTTCACTCTCAAAGCAAGTTCGACTTCTCCAGCTGTGAAAACAAGTGAAAAACCTCTCCATTTTATAGCCGAAACTTGAATTCTAGAAGAAGTTAATTTTAGCCGGTGCCATTAAACTCCACTACTCCACTTCAAGAATTTGAATTTTCCCTCTCTGGTGCTTCTGACACTTGTCTCCAGTCGTCAGGAATATTATTCTTCTAGAAACTTGACTTTGACTGGCGTTTTGGATTTTACTTTCGAAAATTAAATTTAAATTCACCATTTTTGAATCCACCAGCCGGAGCTCTGTCACTTGAATTCTAATTTTTAACTTCATCATTTGCTCTGGAAAATTCATCTTCGAAGAATTTAATCAAAATTATCTAGGCAACTCACTTCAGATTCATTGTTCGAAGAAAATTCATTTTGAAACACATTTTATTCGTTTTTGCCTTAGAAAATTTAAAATTCTCCCTTAGGAAAATTCACAATTCGAGCACTGGTTAAATTCCTCACTGAAAAAGTGTCGGCGAAGCTCAGAAGACTTGGAAATCCGTTCATCATCGCAAATGTTCAGTACCCAGAAGCAAATTTTCTTTAGAACGCCTCGAATCCATGGGTACCCAACGAACGGGTTCATTTAATTTTTCAATTTTGAACCTTAGAAAAATATATTATTTCCATCATTTAAATTCGTTCTTCGCCCGTGATCACTCTGTGTTGCTCTGACTTCTTGAAAAATTTGAATCTCCTTGCAATATCATCGTCTCTGAATTCATCACTGAGAAAAGTTGCTCGTGCTCTGAGAAATTTCATCAACTTGGAGCTCTAGGCGTATTTTCCAAGGAAAATAAATTTGCCTTAGAAAATATTTCTAAAATCATCTTGCACTTTTGAAAACTTGCCTTAGGAAAATTTTGATTGCCAGTGGAGAGGAATTTTTGATCAACTTCATTTGGAAATTTTACATTCCCGGCACGCCTCACTTCATTTGTATTTCACTCCACACCTAGGAAATATTCATTTTAAAAGCCCAACGCCTTAGAGAAATTTTTAACACTTAGGCAATATCTTATTTTCCCCCCTTGAGGCGCCTAGCACACTTCATCCTATTTTCACTACCTTCAAACATTTCAACGCCTTCAAAATATTTCTAACACCCACATCACCCTCAACGCCTTAGGAAAAATCTCCAACACCTATGACCTTAGGCGCATATCACACTTTGATAGGAAATTCAAAAATCACGCCTAAGGAAGCATCCTCAACACTCTCCACCCTTGGCGCGCCTAATACTTACCATCTTTTACCATGCTTTGGGAAACTTTCATCCCATTTACTACCCTTAATTACCTTTCACATCTAAACATGGGCGCATTTCCTTGTAGGAGGAGGATAAACTTGCCACCACGCCTTGTGACCCTTCAACTTCTACGCTTTTGTCTTCACATGCACAAGTTTGGGCGCATTTTGATGTGTGTGAAGGATTTTCTTCTTCCAACGTTCTTGGGTGACTCTTCACCTTCCAATTTTTGTCTTGACATGGATGCATTTGGGCGCATTTTGCCCTTGCTCGTGGATAAGAAACTTTGACTCGTTTGACTCCTTGCAACCTGGGCGCATTTCACCCCCTGTGAAGGATAAGCTTGCATCTTGGGCGCATTTTGATGCATGAGGAGGATTTTCATGTTTGACTTTGCTTTGACCACCTTGTGAACTGGGCGCATTTCACCCCCTGAGGAGGATGGGCGCATTTTGAGGGGTGAGGCGGATTTTTTTTCATGCCTTAGAAACTTTTTCAACTTTTCCTTCTTTCATCTTGGGCGCATTTTGCCCCTGCTGCAGGATAAAAACTTTGACTTTTGTTTGACTTTCCTGCCTTGGGCGCATTTTGCCCTGTGAAGGATAAATCACACTTAGAAAATTTTCATGCCTTAGCTGAGATGCATGCCAGACTCCGCACTTAGACAAATTTTTATCATCTTTTGCCAGCTTACGTGCCCTGCCATTTATAGTAAGTTCTCTCAATTTTGCACTTCTGGAGCTCGGATCAACTTGAAATTTCAAACATAGCTTCTTCACAACTTTATCAACTTGTCGGCACTGCCACTTTTAGTCACCCTGCTATTTATAGCCTGTTTCTGAAGGTGGCTTACTATAAATAGTAAGCTCTTGTTTCTGATAGCTCCCAAGCTCCGATCGAGTTGAAATTCGAATGAGGCGATCCTCACCACGTGGCCTTACTGCCGACACCGATGCATGCAACTGATTTACTATTTTAGCACGTTTCAATTTGACTTCTACTTATAACAGTAAGTGCCCTGCTTGACTCGAATTTCACCAGCAAATAGCTTGAAGGATGCTGATCGCGATGGTTTACATCGGTTTTCGAAGATTTTGACTTTTGATGCCTATTTTTAGGCTCCGAAGTTGGAAACCCTAACTTGCACTGCATGCGTATCAAAAGATCTCCGTTTGTCTTTGTTTCTGCGGCACTGCGATTGGCTCGTGATTCTGAACTGCTGGGAAGCGGCTGCCGGGACACACCTACTAAAAATAGCAAGTTCCTTACTGAGTGAGAATCCTCGTTTGCATGTCACACCATCGCGAAGCTCTCGAAAAACCCATCAGGAATCACCTGACATGCAAAAGAAACCTTGACATGCAAACCCTAAAAATAGCCTCGGAAGGCTGAATCCTGAAAGTGGTTGTCTCGGCTTGCATGTTACATCGTCGCGAAGGTCTCGAAAAACCCAGAAGGAATATCCAGACATGCAAAGAAAATCTCTGCATCTGGACCCTGAAATTTGTGCCGGAAACCGGACTGCTAAAAATAGTAAGTTATCCGTTTTTGCTCAAATTTGGCATGCAAGCAGTCTGGTACACTCTGAATGCAGTGTGATGATCGGAATCTCAAAATAGCTGACAAATTGCCCTGAATTTCACACTTACTAAAAATAGTAAGTACCTGGAATCTGATGAAAACTGGCTGGAAGCCTGCTGGATGTCTGCTGACAACAATGTTAAGTTCAATTTTCAATCTTCCCACTTTACTTGACCTTGAATTGACCAGAAAAGTTCAAAACCCTAATTTTAGACTTGGCCAATATTTCGCGTTTAAGCTCAATGACGGACACAACCCCCCCGAAAGACGGACACCAGAAAAGAGACAGAGCGAGAGAGAGGAGAAAACCCAAGCCAAAAGACCGGAACAGAGCAAAAATTAGGGGGTCCCCATCTTGAATGGGGCGATGTGTGAAAAGGTCACAACAATAGGTTCCACATGTGTTCCTACCTGGTATACCTAATTGCCTTCCAAGGCGAGTTTAGGTTACTAAACAATGTGGGGACCTTAGGTGTGCAGAAGGTCCATGAATACTTTTCATGTCTTGAGTTTACTCAAGCAGAGCAACACTTCAAATGGACAAGTGACCTCTTCATTATGAACACTATACGAGATCTCAACCATGAGATGCACGTGCGTATATTACCAGCAGCCAAGGAGGCAATGGTGGACTGGGCAGATTGGCTTATCCAATTCCCCACTTTTACCTACATACGCGTGCATGGTTACAATGGTCATTTGGCCATGATGCCACGCTACCCATCAAATAGAGTAGTTTTCATGGAGTTCCTAAGGCAATTGGCCGAAATCCACACTCACTTGCGACTAAAGAAGAAGCCAGTTGTGAACTTTCCCATTCAGATGGGAATCTATAGATGTAGAACAACAGCAGCTGCCAAGTTGATGAGCCAGGAAATGGTGAGACTTAATCTCAAATACCTCACTCAGAGAAGGTCATATGATCCCAGAGGCCTCTATACAGCGCATCTTGAGCAGCGCTCATCACATGAATCTTCCATGGAAGATTACTGGGTCAGTTGTGACGATGAGTATGAGGTACGAAGAAGGAACTATAGCAGGTTCAGGCTCTCACAAATTGTTGACTTTATGTCAGAAGAAATTGAGGGCTTATCTGATGATGAAGGGGAAGTCATTCTCCCCTCGTTCTTCGTAGATTCAGTGGACTCACAACCACTCAGAAGAGTGGATTGGTACGCAAAAGAAAACCCATCTATAGAGGAGAGAACGAGTAGAGTTGTCAGAAACAGTCAACTCTACCTAGACAGCAAGAGGGCAAGGAAGGTAGTACTTCCCAGAACAGAGCCGCCACAGGTTCAATCTACACTACCTTCCACGTCAAGGAAGAAGCCCAAGCAGAAGCAATGGAACAATCCTCCCAAAAGGATGCAGATGTCAGGACATACGAGGGGAAGAACACAGGGGTTATATGTGGAGACAGCCACACACACACTCGAGATAGTCATGGGAATTGCTGCCCCCAAGCCAGTGATTGAGATAGTCATTGCAGAGACAGAGCCAATAGTAGAAGCAACAACAGTAGAAACAGTGCCTATGACAGAAACAGAGCCACCTACATCATCGCCATCACAATAGTCACAAGTCCCCATCGACTTGGGCTCTCCACCGAGAGACATCACTCCAGCACAGTCTCATTCATCGAGCATTCAAGGGCCCAGTATTCCTCCTTCCAGCGAGGCTAGCTAGGATTCTATCTGGCTCGAAGGTTTCCTAGGAAGGAAGAGGGAAAGGCCATCATACGAGCTTGACTTCACAAAGTTCAATCATGTCCCACAAGACATGATGACAAAGAAATTGAAGAAGCAAGTACACGTGGAAAGGAATGCAGAGCATGAGTTCATCATAGAGACTGCTGCCCCACTTGAGGACAGAAACATACATGAGGTACAAGTTGAGAACTTCACATTGTCCAAACTTAACCTCGGAAAGACCACACGTCAGGTGGAGGCAGACCTTCTCGGAATTGCCTCAGTGAGCTTCCAAGAGAGGATGGCTAAGGATGGAAAGGACAAAGCAGCCTTAAAGGCTGAAAATCAAAAGTTGAGAATGTACATTTCTAGCTTAATGCACGACACCCCGAACATCTCAGCCTTGCCATAGGAATTGCTGGATCTTCCCGCAGAGCAAAACCATCATTAGTTGATGACATATGGAAAACACTTGAGAGATCAAGTGGAGGAATTTGTTCTCAAAGGACGGTGTATACTAGTGGAGCTATACCAATTGAGGGATAGAGCACATGGACTCCACGCAAAAATTTAGCAGTCGGACCAAAAGATAGCAGAAAAGAGGCCAGGCGATGAAGTCACAATTGCAGACTTGTAGGCGTATCAATCAGTCTTCTTTGAGGAAGACAAGCAACATCTTTTTGCTTGGAAAAACAGTTGGCATACAAGGTGAAAGTCTATGATGCCCATTTAGTAGAACTGATTGACTACAAACGTGTAGTCCAAATATTATCAACTTGGGAAGAACGTTGGTAATATCGATCTGTAATGTCCCCTTCTCAAATGTGATCGTTTCTGTTGACCGTTGGCCTATTCCGGAGACCCGTAGGCTATTCGGATGGTGAAATTAGGGTTTCCTAATTTTGAGGAGGTTGTTGCTTGAAGTTTGGAAATCGGATTGCGGATTCTTTATGGGTTTTCAGAGAGCTTCGCGGTGGTATGGTCAGTTTGGCGTTCCGAGCAACTTCATGAATTTACTATTTTTAGTAAATTCTATTTTTGGCAATGGACAGGTTGGGTTCAGTTTAGTTGGTCTTCTTCTTCAGTTGGTTCAGCTGGCACTTCAGTTTTTGGCCTTTGGGTGCTTTTTCCTTGGAGAGATAAGTATTTTCACATTATAATATTATATTTTAATATTGTAATACCCCTTTGCCTAGCATTATAACTTCATTTTGTTCTTAAAAAGGGGACTTGATGGGTAAGTTCTTCATTGAAAAGATAAATTATATTTTTAAGTCAAATATTGGGCTAAGTGAAATGGATGCCTACTTGAGGAGATTGACTTTTATAAAAAAAGTGAAATATTTCATTAAGGGAAAAAGGACGCCATCTTTTGGAGGGAAATGTTGAATTCAAAATTAGGGTTTTGGGCGCCCTTCTTGAAGCTTCTAGAAGGCTCTCTTCATGTCTTTATATTCAGGCCTTAGCTCTTCATTTGGGATCTTTTGTCTACTATACTGTTATGCTGCTGGAATGTATTCAGGAAAGCTTCGAGGAAAGCATACCTCCTAGCGTTGGGCTCATCTTCTTGCTTGAAAGATAGCAACAAGTTGAGAATTAGATTGTAGTTGGGTTGTTTAGCATTTTAGTTGAGTTTCATTGCATTTGGTAGCTGTTATTCAAGCATTTTGTCATATTTCAGAGTTGCTGATGTTGCATGGCTGTAGGTAGTTTTCATTCATATATCAAAAATAAAAAAAGATATTGTTCTAGGTGTTAGTCATATCATCTTTCCTACTTGGGGCGACCCTACTTGCAAGTTTGTGGAATTTTTAATGAAGTTTCTGATTTTTCCTAGCTAAATCGCCCCTACAAGAGGGCCGTACCTTTTGGAAAATGCTTTGGGATTTGTGCAAATTAAATGGAAGGTGTTTGGTGAGGTTTTAGGTATTCATTTTGGGAGCCTTCATCCTTAGAGCAATCTGCAATTCGTTTCATGTCATTAGAGTGAGATTTGAGTGAGATATCAGCATTTAAGTGAGTATTATGTTGCAGATTTCTTCATTTTATGTTGCAGGTCTGATATATCAGAATTAAGAAAGTTGTCCCTTTGGTGGGGAATGAGCATTGGAAGTTACATTTGGTATTGGGAAGACATACTATACAGTTGCAGCAATGAAGAACTTGAAAACTCTAGATTTAAATGAGCATTCTGACATATTGTAAGCTGTTAGTAGTACTATCAGCCATTCTTCTCTTATTTCTCATTTAATCTATTGTATTTCCCACTGAATAAGTGGAAGAGGCTGGCTTGCCGCCTATTTACTTTCAGTTAAGTAGTTTAGGGACCCTCTGACCATATGCTCGCCATCACTCGGCGCCATTCTTGGTTAGGGTTACTTCTGTTCATCATGCATTGATCCTCTGACCATATGCTCGTCTGCACAGGCGCATTCTTGGTTAGAGTTCCCTTCAGTTTGCATTTGCATTAGATCCTCTGACCAATGCTCACACCTTGCCCACATCGGGATCCTGGTGTACATTTTGGTTAGAGTTACCTTCCGCATCGTTTTGGTTTAGAGCTAACCTTAACGGGTGCGTGTTCATTGTAATTGCTTGTGAAAATCAAAAAAATTGGTCCGGTTCTTTACACCTTCCCTCACATAGAATATCAGCATTAGGGACGAGAGTACATTGAGCTAGTTACAGTGCAGAATCAATTCAGAGATGTAATCCGCAACACCTTCCTCAATGATCCCAATGGTTGCAAGTTAGCCAAAGTGGCAACTTTGTCTACCAAGTTCGATGAGGCAGCTACCCAGTGTATAGACTTTCAGCATCAACTCATGACAGGCGAAGTAATGCTGAAGCACCACGTCATCATTTTGCAAAGCATAAATTACCCAGAGGCTGAAGAAGTCAACGAATGGATAGAGACACTGTTGACCAGTGGTGAGTTGTAAAGGCACCTCAAGAAGGACGTCCTATCCTCCAAAAAGGCATTTAATGTGACTAGAGTTAACTTGATGCCCCTTTCCAAGTTAAATCCACATCCCACAGATCATGCATTGTTAGATCCCACTAATTGAGGATGTCTAATTGACTTCCATAATTTGTGGATCTTAGATCTCCACTAAATGTGGATGTCTATTTTGGGGGAACACTTTGTAATAAAGTTCACCTTTAGTTTAGTTTCAGTCAACTGAAGTAGTTTCCAATTGACTCTTTATTTAGTTTCAGTTAACTGAAGTAGATTTCCAGTTAACTGATTGCTCACCTACTTTTAGACATAGGAATAAATCTTGTTGATTGGTGTTTGCCTACGGAATGTAATTAAAATCTTACGTACTACTGGCAAACTAGTCATGTGCAGAACATAGAATAAAATAGTAACCAGAAAGATATCATGTTTGAACACCTGAAACTTTATTCATTATCAGAAATATCATGTACAAAAGAGTATCAGCAGTGCTTGACAGTATAACCATCGGCACATAACTATCTCCCGACTATCCCAACAGACTACATATAACGTTCGGCGGTGGTTAGATAACCAACCCACACGACGTTTCATAACAACATTAACATTAACATTAATCTGGACATGATTACTCGAAAGTACATGACATGTATTATTCTTACTAACTATAGCTTTATTAGCAATTGGCCGACTACGACCAAGGCCGACTACGGCCGACAACAAAGTAAAGATATACTACTAACATCATCCCCCCTACAAAGTAGTCGTCTTCCAGACGACTGAAAATAAAAAATGCCAACTCCTCATCCTTTTCGTGAATTTGCTCGAGTGCCAACTGTACTACGTTGGCTGGCTGTATTGCAAATGGACAATTCCAATAAATTTGATGGGGGTTTGGGGGCAACACCCCCAGCAGGGTCAAGGGGCAGCGCCCCCAGCAAGGGTCTGGGGGCAACACCCCCAGCAGGGTCAAGGGGCAGCGCCCCCAGCAAGGGTCTGGGGGCAGCGCCCCTAGTGGGGTCGAGGGGCACCGCCCCTCGCGGGGTCCGGGGGCAGCGCCCCTGGCGCGCTCCCTGTCGTGATACAGGGCGGGGTCGAGGGGCAGTGCCCCCGCCGCCAAGACCAATTTAACACTTCTGAAACCACCCGAAACTGCATCGCATACCTCATTTTCATGACTTTTCCAAAGGTTCCAAATAGTGCTGATGAAGCTGAAAAATACAAATTTTGCATTGTTTTTCTTTACTTTATCTCGATCGATGAATGGTACAACTTCTTGCTGCTTGCTACTTACGGCTTCTCTCTCCTGCTCTGTCCGTACGCCTTGAGGGATAAAAAACTGTCGTACGGCCTGATCTTGGAGATGTCGTACGACCAATGAGTTCTTAGTACGCCATACGATGTGAAGAATTGCTGAGTGTTCGTTAACCAAGATAAAAATCCATACAACCCTTAAATTGCAATGCTGTATGACTTGGATAACTAGTGAAGTTCTTACAATATGCAAACTTTGTGAATGTCGTACGATGAAGTTCCCCTGTAAATTTCGTACGATTAAGATCTCTTTTAAATGCCGTACGATGTAAGGATGTCGTACGACCTTCTTGACCACCTCATGACTCCGTACGAATTGAGAAGATGCTAAATATTGTACGATGTAGATCTCTCCTAGATATCGTACGACTTGCAAATAATCTGGATGATGCCGTACGACTTGAGAATAGCCTGGATGCCGTACGACCTTGAGACACTGTGAATGCCATACGATGTGATCGATGTGATTGAGGGTAATAGTCCGCTGTACTGTGAAAACTCTTGCGTACCTTATACCAGCTCTCCTGTAGGTCGATACATTTCTTCCTTGGAGTTGTTCTTCCCTTCTTTGGTTCCTTTTATGGTTTCGCCCTATTATTCCCAGTGTGTTATATGGTCGTACATCATACTCCTTGGCCGAGCTTAGGCTATGTTGCACTTTAAGGTTTCCTCTTTTAATACTTCGCCGTGTTTTATCTCCCCCGGCGGATTTTCCCCATAGGCGTACGATTTGCCTCATGGCCACGACTTTCATTTTAAATTTAATTTTAATTTCTCTTCCCTTGGTCGACTTTGATTTTTCCATTTCTCTATTTCTGTTATTTTTTTGAACTCCATATAATACGTCTGTCTTTTTAATTCTTTTATTTTTGCCTTTTTGTATCTTTTCTCTTTTTTCAATCTCTTTTAATTCCCTCTCCTTATTATTCTCATCTTCTCTCTCCTCTCTCCTCCATTTGTCCTGTTTTTCGTCATTTATTCTCCTACTCTCCATTTTTTGATGACTTTTAGCTTTTTTCTCTTCTATCTTTAATGTTTTCAATTTTTGTTTATTTTCTCTCTCATCTCCTCTCTCTTCTCTTTTCTTTTTTTCTAATTTTTTAATTTTTTCATACTTTTCATTTTTTAACTCCAACACAATTTTTTCATCTCGTACCTGTTCGGATTTGTGGACTGGTGTATCATCCAGTTTTGATACTCTTTCTTTGTACTCTCCATTCTCGGCCGAAAATGTTTGGCTGGGCCTTCCCTGTTTCTCTTCTTCCTTGATTTCCCCGATTTGTAGCATGTTACACTCTCGGTGGAACACTTCATAGTCTTCCATCTGCCAATGAAATAAGCCATTCAGTGAGCTTGTCTCGTCCTCCGAACAACTCTCGAGTTCAAGTACGCCTTCAGTGTTCGGTTCCATAGCTTTCCTTCCTTCGTCCACATCCGACTCACCTCCATCCGATTCAGATCCAGAGGAAGCCAATTCTTCGCTCACGGCCTGGTTCTTCAAGTCAATGACGTACTTTCACCCGTTGTTCTCGATCGAGAGTGTGTTCCTCTTCCAATTATGATTTGCCTTCGCGGCTATCAGCCATCCTCTCCCAAGTAATGCATCGTATGCTTTCCTCTGTAATGGGATGACGACAAAATTTAGCAAAAACTATTGTGTGCCGATCGTCACCTTCTGTGCCATCAGTGTTCCCAACGGCTTGATACCATGTTGATCAGCGCCCACCGGTTGGAATGTCGGCGACCAAAGTGTAGGCTTCCTGAGACTCTTCCATGTGTCTTCAGGTAGTACATTGACTCCCGATCCTCTGTCGACGATAGTATTTGTCAAGATATTCCCTTTGATCTCCATATGCACGATCGCTGGCATCTTCCTGATGTTCGCTGTGAGCAATACTGGCTCGATTGTTTGTTCACCGTACGGTGGCAGTTCTGGTATCAATTCTTGCCTTCGTTCCTCCGATTGCGGTTGCTTTCCATCCCCGACGATGTTTGTGATCGCTAGTCCCAACTGCGGCATAGTCTGGAGAAGGTCAGTTACTTTGATCGGTATGGTGGTCTGCAGTACCTGCCGTACGATGTTGGTTTCCGCCTCCGACCACCGAGAGGCTCCTGGCTTCTCCAAAGGTACTTTGTTTTCCTTCGCCATCGCCAGTTCCACTTCGGTTTTTGCTTCCTTCATCCTTTGTTTCTCCATACATGGATCTGGGTAAGTGGCCTTTTTTACTTGTGCTCTGGTGATCGCCAGTACCTCTTGTTCTTCTACTTCCAGCATGTGGATACCCTTTTGCTTAGGGCATTCGTTATCTTCATGATCGCCTGGTCCACACCACTTACACAATCTCCCTCCCGAACCTTGACCATTCTGGCAGTCCCTGGCGAAGTGGCCCCATTCATTGCACTTCCTGCATTGGATCATAGGCCTTCCATTTGCATCGTACTGTATCATGTTTCTCGGACTTCTATTGCTTCGGTAACCTCCAGGGGATGCATTGCTATTGTACTGGGGCTTTGGTGGTGTGTTCAACGGTGTTGACGGCTCTCCATGAGTGAAGAGTACTTGTGCACTTCTGGCTTTTAAGTTGTATGGGCATTCCTTGATGGAATGTCCCATCACTTGGAAAATATCGCAAAATAAGTTCTTGGGATAGTTCGCCTTCGTGTGACCTTCCGCATTGCAATTCGTACACCACAGTTCTCTGGCTTCTCTCGTATTCTCCTTGCCGGCCTTCAATTCTTTCATCATTCGCATCATATCTTTCCTAAGTGCTTGTACTGTTTTGGATTCACCGTCGCTGTCGTCCGTACTCTCCTCGTCATTTGTCTTCTTTTTCCCTCGGGAGGATGTTTTATTTTCACTTTCTATGTCCATTGCCCGATTATATGCTTCGGCGTATGACGAAGGAGGTACGACTTTCATTTTCTTCCTTAATGACGGAAGCAAGCCCTCGATGAACCATCTTTTCTTCAACCCATCGGTCGGTTGTGCCTCCAATTTCCCCAGTAAATCTTTGAGTCTTCGGTTGTAGGTCCGCACACTCTCGTGCTTTCCTTGCTTGGTATTGTATATCTCCGCAACAATCTCGCTGTCATCTCGAAGAAGTTTGAACTCCTCCTGGAAAGCTTTCTTCAATAACCTCCATGTAGCTTTTTGTGCTTGATCCAATTCAGAGTACCAATCAATGGCACTCTCTCTGAGTGTTGCTGGAAATGCTTTCAGCCACTGGTCGGGATCATCCTGTCCACTGGCTATCCAAATAGTCTCACATGTCTTACAGTGCCGTACGGGATCTTTAGACCCATTCCCCATGAACTTCGACAGCTTTTGCCGCTCCGGATGAGCCATCGTTCCCCGCTGTCCTCCTCGTGTGTTGGACCCGATTAGACTGGTTTCCTCGCTACGTTCCGGTGCGTCACTTGCACTCTCGGCCACGTACGAGTCACTCCCACGTCGTTCCTCAGCGTCCGCGACACCTTGAGTCTCCTGGGGTTCCCTTTGGTACTCTCTCCGCCTCGGGGTACTGGGCTCTGATCTTCCACTCGTTAGGCGTTCGTCGTCGTCCGAGAGGGACAACTCTCGAAATCGTCTGATGCTACTATTCAAATCATCTTCATTTTCACAGGGGTTATATCTTCCTACGTGTGGAGTGCTGAAGGGGTCTTCATCCCTTCCTTCTGTCAAACTTTGGTGCGCTCGTCCAATGGACGTGTCTATTCTTGTCAGATTTTCATATGTTCTTTTTATGTTCTGATTTATTTCAATTAAGTCCTCATCTAATTCCTTATCGACTTGCTTTAGTCGTCTTCGTCGGTTTTCTTGTTCTTGCAGCCTGAGTGATCGCCGAACTTGCTCTTCCGAAGTCTCGTGCCCGTCAGGTACTCGATGATTGTCTTTGTTCGGCCGTACGGGCATTTATTAGTTGTTCAAGCAATCATTGCTGGTTGTCGGAAGTACGGCGCCAGCTAGTATCGCGTTCTTCCTCTTCACGTTTGGTTCTGTCTTCACAACGTTGTACGATTTGCTGCCTTCGGCGCTCGCGATCCTCTTCTTCTCGCAAATCCTGCAGGATAATGAAATGGCGGGCCAGTAACCTAGGCATACGATTTAGGAGGTGGTTCACCTTGTCGTTTACTTCCAACCGATCCCAGATGACTTCCTCAGGGATCTCCCGAATGTGAGATTCCCTACGCACGTGGTCACGTAACGATATTTTCCACAAATTTACCAAATCTTCTGTCAATGAATCTTCTCGTTCCTCATTAGCATTTACAGGTTCTTCCGCTGGTTGAACCATTACGCTACCATGGCAAGTGATGCCCTAGTCCGTTCAGGCAACGACGCCAAATGTTTTCCTACAAAATGTAATTCAAATCTTACGTACTACTGGCAAACTAGTCATGTGCAGAACATAGAATAAAACAGTAACTAGAAAGATATTGTTTGAACACCCGAAACTTTATTCATTATCAGAAATATCATGTACAAAAGAGTATCAGCAGTGCTTGACAATATAACCATCAGCACATAACTATCTCCCGACTATCCCAACAGACTACATATAACGTTCGGCGGTGGTTAGATAACCAACCCACACGACGTTTTATAACAACATTAACATTAACATTAATTTGGACATGATTACTCAAAAGTACATGACATGTATTATTCTTACTAACTATAGCTTTATTAGCAATTGGCCGACTACGACCAAGGCCAACTACGGCCGACAACAAAGTAAAGATATACTACTAACAATTGGCAAGAACTGATTGTTAACTCAAGGAGATTTTAGGGTTTCCTACTCCTTTGAGTTCTATAAATAAGAGCCTTGGGCTCATTATTTGTTAACCTTTACTTACTATGCAAAATTGTTGCGCCATTGTTGCCAACAAGTTTGAAAGTGATTATTTGTTCACTCTTGGATGAGAGTTAATTGGTTGATCGTAATTGTGCATGATTTCGTGCCTTTGATGTCCCAATCTTTGTAATTCATTCAGAAAACTTGAAGAAGGAAATCAAAGGGCACATGCAATTTGATCTAAAAATTTGAGTTCTTCCAAACGTCTTGTGTTTATAGCTTATTGTTTCAAACTCCTCCTTGGACTGGGGTTCCTCCTTGGATATTTTGTCATAGATAGTTATCATTTGATGTTGTTTAATGATCTAGATTTCAGCCTATACTTCAGACAGGGGTTCCTCCTCCTTAGCAATCTTGATATCCATATCATCGTACTTTGTTGTTTCTAGTAAGCTATTTCCTAGCCTATACCTTGGACAGGGGTTCCTCCTCCTTGGCAAGTCTAAGATCCAGCTTACCGTAAAGAGTGTTCACTTGCATAAAACCATATCCTAGTGTATATCCGAGAGTTCAGAGCCTTGGCTATATTCTAAGGAGACAGCAGATTCAAGTGACCCAACCAATCCATTCCCGCTCCTATGCTCTGTTTATCTTGGGGAGATAGGATAGATTAAAAGCTAGTTTAGTCGTAGTTAAGATCTGCAGAAACCAAAGAAAAGCTTAGTTACGACGCATTGTGTTTGTGCACCCTTGTGTCCTGTCGTTGAGTAAAAAAGATAGGAACCTTAGTACTTTTTTACACATACATCAGCAAAGAGGGATCTTCCTCTCTATAATCCAAAGGAGCAGTACTACAACACTTGCAATATCTAACCATTTCCAATAAGCACTCCAGAGGTGCTAATTGAAATGCCAACAGGAATCAATTGATTTGATGATCAAATGAGGAGACTCCTTTATATACCAAACTAGGTGCTCTCCTCTAGAGCCGACCTTCTAGTTGAATATAATATTTTGTTTAACAAAAGGAAAGGCCGACCTGCCTTTGTTTAATTTTATTTAGGAGAAAATATCTCCCACCGCTACAAAACACTAACACTCCCTCTTAGCTAGGGAGGTATTTTCAAATATCCTCGTCATGGAATCTCTCAACATGACGTCCACAATGGCTATACCCATTTGTGGAAAAACACATCTCAATCTCAAATATGTACAAGGGCTCGTCATGGAGTCTCTCCACATGACATCCACAATGGCTACACCCATTTGTGGAAAAACACATCTCAGTCTCAGAGATGTACAAGGGCTCGCACCTCATATTTCTCAGTCTTAGAGAAATATACACTACAAGGGCTTTCACCTCATATTTCTCCGTCTCAGAGAAATATACACTACAAGGGCTTTCACCTCATATTTCTCTGTCTCAAAGAAATATACACTACAACAAATCTTAATGATGTTGTAGCTCCAAGTACCCACATCAACCTCTTGACCTCCTCGTCCAAGATTGCCTGCATTGCTTGCCTTACAGGAACGGTTTCCAACGCACACCTCCGAAACTACAGACTTGCGAGAGTCTAGGACTGTCCTCAATCTCATCCCAGATCACCCTATTCTGAATAGGTTTGCGAAGCTACCAATGTCAAATCTAGATTGACTGTCTTGTCCAATTTTGTTCTCTACAGCTGAAGGGGTCTTCCAAGGACTTAGCACCTGCCCTTGCAATACTACGACACCTTCACTTCTTCTCAATGAGTCACTCTAGTTCCTCAAGACATAGGACTCCATTTGCTAAACACAGAACTCCATCTTGATCCCTGCCTCAATACAAAGATTGCAAAAATCCTCTGGAAGTGAACTCCCCTCCATTGATTGATCTCAAAACCTTAATCCTCTTCCCGGAAAGATCTCAACTCGTGCCTTGAATTCTCAGAATCTAACTCCCTTTGAATGGCAGGAGTGTAATCGAGGGATGAATCCATATCCATAGGAGCCTCCTGCTCCTCTCCAAGAATTGTCACCTCAAATATTGAGGTCTTCAATATATCTTCAAATAATCCAGCATCCTTTTGCTCCTTGATCCATCCTGCATTTTAAAGAGATTAATAATAGTTCATAAAATCAAACTACCCCGAAGAGGAATATACAAACCAATGCTAGTAGCATACATGATTCACTATTCCCAATGTTATTGCATGAATTATTATTAACTACATGATTATTTAAATTCATGATCATTATTCAAAGGTACCAACATAAAATACTTATCTCTTTATTGTTGGTCAATTCTACAAATATCCAGCCAGCGATGCCTTTCTAGATTTCGATCTCCATATCTTTCCTTACTATTAGTAACACGGTCTCTCTCACCATATCGACCACCACTATAGCGGTCATCATAGTGGTCTCCATATCAATCCCCTCCAAAACGATCTCCACAACTCATACCAGCATGTAGGGATAGCGTGAAAAAAAACAGAAGAGTTGGGAGTTGGACGCTATGTGTTGGTTGGTGCTGGAGGGATAGCAAGGAGAGAGTCCATACAGGGATAGTGAAGAAACAAGATACAAAACCAGGGCTCAACAACCAACATCATTGAGAATGCATCACAACCTTATTGCCAACACCCAAGCAACTTGAAGCCAAACCAACAGTACCACCCAACTCACCACCAACATGTTCCACTATTGATGTTGCGTTAACCAAAGTGCTACCTCTACAATTAACCAAAGCAGAAAACTAAATGCCATGAATGACTTCCTTTGCTGCAATTGAACTAGATAAAGACTGTCTAGGGAGTACAGAGCAATTCCCCTCCAACACACCTCTCTGATGAGCCACAAATAAAATGCTTTATTACCTTTCCCAAGTCAAGAAAGAAATCTTGCAAAGCCTCGATTTGATATTGAACTGATAACAAATGCAGAGGAGGCCAAAGAGACTCGCTTTTGAGAAACACAATTGCGTCTTCACCCAAGGATGGCACTGGTTTATTCAAAAAAACCTCCTCCATCACAGACCGAACCAGATCTATCACCACCCACCTATCCAACTTGGCGCATGCACTTCACAATCTTCCCAGCGATATAAACTCAAGCAATTTAATACATGACCAGTATCAACAATAACTGCGATCTGCATATAGGAATAATGAATGTGATATCACAAGAACTAGCGATAGTGAGATGCTAGTTGGCTGTAAAAGATATGACATTAGGTCCACCTGGTGATTCCCGTTGAATTTTGAAGCTATCAACATTAAACATTCAAGCCTCTTAGTACTTCTTTTATGGTGAAAAGCAGCTGCAGAAGGAGTGATCACTCATTGTGCCTTCGTTCTGGTTGAGCCTATAATTTTCTTGAAAAAACTCCTCTGCCTAGCTGCTTCATATTATCAAGAACCTTCCTGAGCCCAACATTTGCAAATACTTCTGAAGAAAGTCATCAGCATAAATGAATTAATGTTTTCTCATGCTCGCGTCACCTCCTCTTAAGCTATTGCTGTTTTTGTAGCTCACGAGCATTCAATCCACAGTTTTTGGAACTCAACCAACACCAAGCTTTCGTATTCTCCACAAGAACCATTCTAGCTTTGACGGAAATTGAAATGTCAATACTTGTCTCCACAACATATCCAGCAGAGCGATGAAGATGCTCGACTCTTCAACATAATATTAACTTGAATTCATTTACTCGACTCATCTACAGAAAACATCGACCCCATAAACTTATGCTTTCTCTGAAACCGACATTGACGCTTCAAATGTCATTCTTTGAGAGATTACGATAGCTTGTCCTTAAAATTCAACTCCATTCCATAACACCTTCACTCGGAAGATTACATATGAAATCGTCTTCCTATACTGCTTAGCCAAATCTAATCAGATCTTTTTCTAAACCGGCTCTGATACCATGTTAGTTTTCAGATCAGAAATGCAAATAAGCAGAAAATACAACACATAGAACAATGAACACAGTATTTTACCCTAGGAAAATCCTCCTACTCGAGGGAGAAAAACCTAGCAAAATATTCTCTTATAAATCAAAAGAATAAGTGCAGAAATTGCACACAAAATCAGGCCCTAGAAAGGCTGAAACTTATACAATGGATCTGCACTTGTATATAGTGCGATTTCAGGAATACACAAAGTATTTGACTCTTCTCCTTGATGCTAATCTGCTGCTTAGAAAAAATAGACCTGCTGCTGAAAGGATTTGAGCTTGGAATCAATTGATTTGATGATCAAATGAGGAGACAGCTTCTCCTTTATATACCAAACTAGGCGCTCTCCTCTAGAGCCGACCTTCTAATTGAATATAATATTTTGTTTAACAAAAGGAAAGGCCAACCTGCCTTTGTTTAATTTTATTTAGGAGAAAATATCTCCTGCCGCTACAAAACACTAACAGTACCCAAGGAAAAAACTTGTCGTACCGGTGTATCTGTATTCTGTACCCACGCCCGTTCCCATACCAGAACCGGCAACTTAGCAAAATATAGATCAATGTCATGAAGGTCAAACATGTGATGTGTATTCTACCCTTGTACTTTCTTTTCATGCAAACACAGGTTGTACTGCATATAGACAAAGTCATTCAAGCACTTTTGAATCAACTTTTTGCACTTCTTTGTGTGAATGGCCTCAAAAACACTGTAGTTGCACTCAAGAAGCACTACAAGGCTAGGATAAAATATGGATGGCAAGGTTTTGAAGATTAGGTGTTGTGGCACCATAATCTTCCTACCAGAAATTTGCAAGGATAACATTTATAAATTTGTAAGGATTTTAATGAACTTGTTAAAATAAATTGTAAGTTAAAATTAAATATATATGTGGTTGCAGAGAGACTCATATAAATATGAGGACTTGAAGGTTCTCATCAGCAACCAATCTCCTATTACATGTGTTGAGGCCAAGAATAACCTCTACATTTGCTTTGAAAGAAGGGGAGAAATTTTTTTTTGGGTTCATGTAATGTCCCCTTCTCAGGCTTAATCAGTTCAGACTTTAAAGCATTTCAGAATCACCTTTTTAAAAACTACAGAAAAACAGCATGGCAAATGTGATGTGTCACAATTTGTTGGAATTAATTGCAAGTTTTAGAGTAATGCTACTATGCTTTTATATGATTGTCTTATTATTTGCATTGATGGTATTTATATATTTTAAATGTAATATGTATCATTCAAATTTCATGTTGCTATTTAGCAAGGTCCATGTGCTTTTCTTCTTGTTCCTTTTCTTACCCCAGTTGTAGAATAGAAGAATGCTATAGAACATGAGAATAGCATGTACTGTGTTGAATTCAACCATGTTTGAATAAATATATTTTTCATAAATATACATGTGTCCTATTGCAATGCAGGATATATTGTATTTATTTGATTCTGGTTGGGATGTTAACAGGGGGAATCGTCTGTAATCATGGCAGCAGCAGATATTGCTATTACTAAATCTGGCAGTATAAATGTGGAATTGGCACTGTACAATGTAAAAATTGCTAATTTAACAAATTTTTTATGCAAAACTTACCTTGTTTTTGGACAGCTGCAATATTTGTAAATGAAGTTGATAATAGGCATACATGTCTGTATCATCTTAAAATGTTTTCCTTGATTCAATCTAACATCTGCTATTATCACTTCAAGTTTTCATCAAACTCTCCCTTGCATTATATTTTGGAACTGATGTGGATATGCTAGTCAGGTACCTCAAGTTGTTCTGTATAGGATTGATGGAATATCAAACTGGATTGGTAGAAGATTTTTTCAATTTCCTCCAGAGTTAATCTCTCTTGTAAATGTCATTCTTGGATACAAGGTTTAAATTCTCTCTTGATGGAAAACTTTACAATGAAAATTTTGGATAATATGAAGTCATCTTATTGGTAGTTGATTTGAATGCCGTTTTTGAATGCAGTTGGTGCCTGAGTTTATCCAAGACGAAGCTAAGCCTGAAAAGATTGCAGATGCAGCAATGAAACTGCTGCCACTAACAGGAACCAACAATTTGGAACGTAAAAGGATGCTAGATGGCTATGAGGAATTGCGCAAGTTACTGGGAAAGCCAGGGGTATCAACTAGAGCTGCAAAGTATATTCTTCAAGCATTCTATAATTCAAAAGAAGAGGTTCCCTAACCCTTGGGAAGGAGCAATTAGTTCAGAAAATGTTATACCCAACTATATACCAATATTCTTATATACATTGTATGGGAGGACATTTGCAGGTGTTGAAGCAGGTATGCTATGCTCTAATTGTTTAAATGGCTGTTGGGTATAACGTTTTCCTTGACATTTATAATATGCCAAGCATATATAATATAATATATAGGATTGAGGAAGATTGAGGTCCTCATTGGCAGAATCTTGTTGACATGGGAAACTGGTAAGACAGGATGGATTTGATTCAACATCAAATCAAATATTTGTAGTGGGAATGTACAGAACGTTACCTGCAATGTTTATATCTGTACTCTTGTGCTTTCTTAAATATAACATTGAAATGTATGTATGGCTGTCTGTTTACAATGTTATAAAACAGGCTAAACATATTTCTAGAATAGTTAATGGCAACTCTTGTATGACCTTTACACTTTTAGGTTGTCAATTCAGTGTGAGGTGCATGATATGACATTTATATGTAATTATCCACATAATTTAATAAGTTATATAAACTGGTTAGACTTGTCCTAGTGATGAATACAGAGGACATAAAAACACATAAAAATGTTTAATTATCTAGTCTTAGGGTGCAGATGACTCACTAAATATTTCAATGTCATACACCTCATCAGTTAGTTTAAGTAAAAGCAGCTAAATTAAATTGAAATCTTAAATTTGCTACTCATTCACAAAATTGATGTTTCAGAAAGAGAATAAAAGAGAAAGAAAAACTAAAATGTTGTGCAAAGACAATTACATCTATTTGTGAAATATGATACACAAGTTGAACATTTCTAAGATCACATCCGAGGAGAACAATTAAGTGGCTGAACATTCAATTGGAGAGCTCATATGGCCATTTACTTACCAAAATGTAAGGGGATGAACATAAATACTCTCATTTTACCTTAATTCGGTGGTTTAGGATAGATTTTGTATGGGATGTTTAGTTAGCTTGTTATTCATAAAACAATCAATTGTCTCTACTAAAACCTCCATTTTCTTGTTTGCTGTCTTGATGAGAGAATAATTAGCAAAAGACTTGGTTTATCATTAAAAGAGTTTACCATAATATGGTAGCAATTTGTACAATTTATTGTGATAGTTTCGTCAAATCTCTTGCCAAAAAATGAGCCACTAAGGTTTTTTCAGAAGCTATTGGAAGTGGAAAAAGCCTTGTATGGCTGTACACAGTAAAATTTGGCTATTTGAATTCAACTCTATGTACAAAGGAAAAGCTGCATTCTTACAAACTACATGAAAGAGAACTAATCCTCTAAAATAAAATTATCTCTGGATTACTCGAACACGTTATTTCACCTACACTAATAAGTAGAATTAATTCATAAGATGCATGAAAACCAACTCCTAGTTATATTAGATATAAAGAAAGTTTAGGCTGCAAATACAAGAGAACTACAGGAAAGATAAAATTAATGGGGTGTTTGCACATCCAAAATGCAGACTGAAGTGCAAATTAGAAAAACAATGAAAAAATTGTTTCTCTAATTCTTTTTAAAATATCACATACAAGTTTTATTCATATGATTGATAATATATATATGTGGTAAAGGAGCATATTCTGCTGTAGCTTGTAAGTAAATTGACTGCTGAATAAGACATTCTTATAGCTTCTTCAAAAATTAACTATGCTACTATACTCACCGTAAAGATTTTGAGACACGTAATCAATAAAATCAATAATGTATTAATTTATTTTTTTTAGGCGAAAGGCATGGAAGCAATAATACATAGACATACAATTACAAAATATAGATATTGTTATTATAAAATATATATATATACTACAAATCTTAAATAATATATGATTAATATTTTATTATTTTGTTTATTATAATTACATAATTATATAGGCATAAGATAGCTATGTTAGTAGAGTTTTCAACTATTTTATAGATTTATACTTTGTTTAATATACTAAAATAACATAGCATCAAACAAACTTTATGTAACAAATCCATAAAAAAATAGTCATATGGAGAATGATATCTCTTGACATTTTTTACTTAGATTCATCAAAGATAGGTATGCTAGTTTTATTATAGTGCTATCTTATTTCTTACATGGTTTATGGTCTCTTTAATTCATTTTCCTATAGAACTATTTTATTTACTATATATTTTATTCACTATAGACTTAGGGTCTTTATATCAAAAAAAGTAAATGTCACCTCTAAACTATTTTTCTTTTTGTTCTTTCATGATCACGATATCAAATGCTTCTCCCTTGTTGCCATTATAGGTTACACCTCTTGACATAGTAATAACATTAAAATGCTTGTCACTATTCTTATTAATTATCCATCCAAAACCACTTTAAAATTATGCATGGGCTAAAATATGAGCTTTATAACAAAATAACTTTTATTATAAAATTGTAATAGTGACATTTATGTATCCATACTATTTCTTATTTTGTTTTGTGTTTCATTTTAAGAGAGTGGCTAATATGTTTATGCTAGAGTAATTATGCATTAGCTAATAATTAATTAATTTTTAATTGATTATTAAGCTAATTTTATGAACTGATGTCATCAACTAAAAATGAAACAACATTATTTTACCAAAATATACCTCATTATTTTACAAACATAATGATTAAAAATCTATAAGCTTACCTTAGTGAAATATGTATGACCACTCTCGCTAACAATTTTTGATGTTGAAGACCCACCATCTACCTTTTAACCATCCAACATCAATTTGAAGATTACCATTCATATAAGGTAAAAATATTTACATGTACTAGATTTACTATTTCTTAACTAATTACATACTTATGAAATTGAAATGGTTGTGTAATCGAGAGTTGAAGGGCCACCAAACATCACACTTCCAAATTCTCAAAAATCTTAGATTACACTAGATTCCATAAACGATAAACACTAAATCAATAAATTCATATGTCGATTTAAAATCGATTACAATTGCACAAACATAAACTCCAAGTTGCAAGTAAACAAACAACTATATTAAAACAGATTTCATGACCATACTCATTACATTTTAGACAATTTCATTGTTGCTCCATATTCCCCTTCATATTGTCTTTGAATCTTCGCAACTGGTATTCTTCATGCTAGTTCCGGCACTTGCCTCTCATTATCTTCATCATATTACCCTTTTACCGCCCATGCAACATTCTCCTCCTTACTCCTTCAAATTTCAATTGGTGTGGTCTTCATGCCAAGACATAAAACCTCCTCACTTTATTGTTAGGTGCGGCCTCTAATATCTCACATAAGTGTTTGCATTGATTTACTTATCCATTTTAGCTAACTCTGCTCTTGTATTGGCATGGCTTGGTTCGAACCCACAACTTAAAATATTATGCCGCCCTCTTTCCATCTAACATCGGCCTTTTAACTAGTCCTTGTTTGCATTGTTAGTTTCTCCAAACTTGCTTCTAATAATTTTCTTCACCCAACTTCATTGCTAGCACTCAATCCCACACTCTATTACCCCATGTCCCTATGCGGCTGCTTAGCTTATTTTGGTTAGCAGCCACTTTTCAACTTATTTAGGAGTTATTTGTCGAGCTGATGGCCCCATGAATGCTTAATTTTTCTGCTTATTTTTTAGCAGCCAACTTAAATTTGTTCTAACAGTATTAATAATAATTTGTTAAAAAAACAAATAGAAAAAGAGAAAAGAAAGCAAATCTTAAAAAAGGGAAAGAAATTTGTGGAGCCATGTGGATTTTTAACAATATGCAGTTGTTGCTTATTTCCAGCCCCCCCTTTATTCCCACAACTTATTTTCAATTCCTAAATAATAGCTGCTCCATTAAAATAGGAAAAGATTCCAAATTATCCTTTCCCAACAATAAAATTTATGCATGAGAACACTCCTGCTGCTTAAATTTAAGCAAAAAATGGAGTTAAGCAGCCGCATGGGAACATAAGGTTAGTAATTAAATCTGCTTATCTTTACCACTCTCTATTCTAAGTGGTATGCTTATGTTTATCTTTACCAGATTGCTTATGGGGATAGCTCTTTTCACTGCCTCTATCGTTGCCTCATTGTGGTTTGATCCCATCTTATCAATCGTGCCTATTCTTTTTGTTCATACAATGAATCTGCTTTATCTAATAGTATTGAATTTTAACAACTTTTTCTCATGCCTGATTCGAGCTTCTCCAAATACTTATATACTGATTTTAAAACTCCATTTTCAGCCTTCATTCCTTGGATGGTTTGCTAAACCTATGCCTACTTATTATTCCTTCCTAGCAATTTCCACATGGCCTTATTTCCCCTATGGCACAGTTTTGCATAGCTGAAAATTTAGTAGTGTTCGAGTTCTTAAGTTGCGTAGGGGCTATTCTCTCTTCCTTGTCATGCCTAATCTCTTTTAACGCCTTCCACCACTGTGGCCTCTCTCCTTGCCTTTGGCCATTTTTCCCCTTCACCACATCTGTTGTCATATTGTTTGTAAATAAAATCCATTCTTCCATCGATGGTTGTCCACCTTCCTCATGCTGATTGTTCATATCAACCCTTTCACATTCTCATTCAAACCTTTCTTCTTTTTATTGTTTCCTTTTCATATTCACCTTCCCTTCAATTAAATAATCAATTAAATGAATTGATTTCTTTTTATAAACAATGATCGAAAACCAAACGCTTCCCATGATCAGTCAAAATGATAAAGAGATGCATTAAATCCATCAAATATTAAAATGCTTGCTCAAAGTTTCAAATTTGATGCATAAGATTTTAACAACCAACCTGTGAAAAAAACAATAGAATTGTCCGAAGAGAAAAGAAAGCAAAACAAAAATGAAAAACCAAACCGAAATCTTTTTTTGGTTGATATCGATTGTGTTTCGTTTGAGATGCTCCTACATCAAACACACTAGGTAAGAAATTTGTGAGCATGGACTCACAAAGGTGGAGCTGAGTGATAGAACCAATCTTTGAGACTGCAAAAATATCTAGTGAACTCCATTGTTGATAGCTTGACCTCCTCCACCAAACAGTCTGACCTCCTCCACCCAATTCTTCCTCTTCTCTCCATGCCCTCCTCTGGCATGTCCTTGTTATTGTTAACACAAGGATTTGCACCCGAAATTAAGCTAAAAAAACTTATTAAATCTTGTGCACATGGGACTATTCTCAAGCTGTGGGTATCCTATGGTGAGAATAGACCTCCAGGTTTTGGGCCAGTTCCCTTTGAATTTACTTGAAAGATTGGTTTTTAAATAGAGGTAAATGATAGAAGGATAAAACAACTACTAAAAATGGAAAATGGTGATTCACCAAACTGAAAATGATTTGAATCTGCTTTTAAAATCTCATAAGATAACTCAATCTGAAACTAAAGGATTCATTGCTCAATCAAGTATGTCTTGCATAATTACTTCATTTGATAGGTTTCTATGATTGAAGTTTGTTTGAAAGAAAACAATAATGTTTTCATAACAAGCATTCAACAAAATGTATGAAACATAATCAATGACCTGCACTATAACATACTGAATCTAAACAAGACATTGAGGCAATAGGATTAAAAGAAGGATTTCAAGGAAATCACAAAAAATTAATCCAAATACTTACACACAATACATGCACAAGACATATCTGAGAAGGAATGACAAGCTTCTTTATTGAAAAATCTGGGATATTTGCATTACAAATCTCAAGAAATCATGAGTTACAAAGTAAGAATGATATGCCTCAGCAATTTAAAAACCAAGAACTCCAGAAAACAAGAAGAAGAGGACTTATAGAAAAGACTCAAAATGCAAGGATTTGCATCCAAAGTTAAGCTGAAAAAAACTTATTAAATCCTGTGCACATGGGACTATTCTCAAGTTGTGGGTATCTTATGGTGAGAATAGACTTCCAGGTTTTGGGTTGGTTCCCTTTGGATTTACTTGAAAAACTTGTTTTTTAAACAAAGGTAAAAGATAGAAGGATAAAGCAAATTTTAAAACTAGAAAATGGTGATTCACCAAATTGAAAATGATTTGAATTTGCTTTTAAAATTTCATAAGATAACTCAATCTGAAACTAAAGGATTCACAACTCAATCAAGTATGCTTGCATAATTACTTCATTTGATAGGTTTCTATGATTGAATTTTGTTTGAAAGAAAACAATAATGTTTTCTTTAACAAACATTCAACAAATGTATGAAACACAATCAATGACCTGCACTATAACATACTGAATCTAAACAAGGCATTGAGGCAATAAGATTAAAGGAAGGATTTCATGGAAATCACAAAATATTAATCCAAAGACTTACACACAATACATGCATAAGACAGATCTGAGAAGGAATAACAAGCTTCTTTATTGAAAAATCTGGGATATTTGCATTAAAAATCTCAAGAAATCATGAGTTACAAAGTAAGAATGATATGCCTCAGCAATCTCCAAACCAAGAACTCCAAAAAACAAGAAGAGAAGGACTTATAGAAAAGATTCTCAATATTCAAATTTGACTTTTGGCTCCAAGAAAAATGTGTTGTCTTTCCTCTCCTCCAAACAAGGTATGCAATTGAAGATGCTCCTCTAAATATACAAACAGAGTTGTCAAAACTCAAACAACTCCAAAGGGTCATATGAAACTAAAAATCCCTCCAAATCAGGATTATAACTGAATGTAACAAAGTGTTTTATGCCTCAAATCACTCCTTGACTCAAGTCAAGTCAAAAGGAACTCATAACTGAAGAAGAACTCCTAATTTGGTGCTCCAAACTCCCTATTTTTACTCCACATGTTGGCAATGATTTCTAACCATCTCCATGACTCGTACAAGTCATTTAAAGCTCAATTTGAACCCCCTTTGACTAAGTCCAATAATTTGAAATTATATTCAAATCACTTTTTCATTTGCATTTTATGATTATCATTTATTCAAAAATGATTTATAGTTCATCATTTTGAATAAAGATTTACATTTTGAATAAATGCAAAATAAAATTAAAAAACAAAGGCTCTAATTCATTTTTTGAAAAATAGACATAAAAGAACATTTATTTTTGCATTGAAAATAACATTTATTTAAAAGTGATTTATAATTAATCACCCTAAATAAATGTTTACAATTTAGAATGAGTGCAAAAAATAAAAGAATTTTAATTAAAAGACTTTGATTAAGTCTTAAAAGATTTCCGCTCCAAGGCAAAAAGTATGTCATACTTGATTGAAATGTGCAAAGCCACAGCCTGTTAAGCTTTGTAAAAGCTTTTTAATCACAAAAAAAATCCAGATTTATGAAATTGGAGAACTTACCATGAGATTCCTGACTCAAATCTTCCAGAATCTTCAAAAAATGGTGTATAATTCAAAGATTTCTAGCTTAGTGGTCGACTAGGGTTTTTCCTTCATAGTGGCGCTTCTCCAAGAAGCCTCCAGAATATGTAAAAAATGAAATGACTGCCAAATGAATGTCTTTTACATTCATTTTACGTTTGAATACATAGAAACCTATCAAATGAAGTAATTATACTTCATGAATTTGGCATGTATGCCTGTTCACTATCATTGAGCAGTTGATATTACAACTTTAAATGCTCCACCCTTGTGGGAGCCACATTTCTCCCCACTCATAATGATACCTAATAATCAGTAATATTATTTTTCATGTTTCTGCACATGAAACAAACAAGTCAATAAAAAAAATGGATCAATGATCTCTTTTGATGCTCTGCTTTTTTCAAAGTTAATCATTTGGTGAATGCTTGATAAGATGTAAATTTTATTTCTGTTAGTAATGTAGGAATAAAGTAGAATGTGATTCCTCATTGCTCTAACATCACTCCTCACAATTTTGCAAGTAAACTTTGGAGCTGGAGTTGAACCTGATACTGGAGCTGAAACAAGATCAACTCGACTGCGACAATGATTCGTCATTCTAGGCCATGACGAATAGCCTTCTCACCTTATTCTTACATTATTTTCAGTTGTATGATATGCATTTTGATTCTATGCATCATTTGATTAAGAAATCAAATCAGGCTACTCCCACGGCTTGTGTGGGATTACAGAATATTTTCCTCAATAAATCAATTGTTCAAAACATATGTTCTGTAATAAAAAAATGAATGATTTCTTGCATCTGCAATGCCTTTCTAATAATCAGCAGTAACAATCATTGTATAATGAATAATTTAGCATGAATATTTTTTTCTCCGAATGAAATTTGTTTAGCATTTGTTTTGTTAGGACTATTCAATCAGTTTGATTTGAACTATTTGAATGATTTTGACAAACCAATCCTGAATGCTCTTTTATTCTGAAAACAAAAATTCATTGGATAGCAAGACATCAAAATTTTGTACTCTAGCAAATAATTCCCCCCTAAACTTCATTAATTTATGCGGAAAGCAAAAAATTAATAACAGTTACACCTCTTCCCTTGCAACCAGCATGCTGCATTCATACCTTGATCTCACAAAGATTCCACTTTGTTTGCTATAATTTTCCATTACCACAACACTTTTATGGGCTTACCGCTCTCAACTATTTAAGATTCCACACACATGCAACAATGCTTTTGAGCTTCACACTCACGCTTCCAACTCTACACTTTCCATCCCTCAACCATTCAGGACTCTCCTCACTTGCAACAATAATTTTGAGCTTCACTCATGCTTCCACTAACCACATGTTCTGTCACAAGCTACCTCACATTAGACAATCTTCCTGTGCCCCCAAAACCTCTGCTCATTTCCCTCTCCACCCGCAAGTCCTAGTGTGAACCGCCTCTCAATCGACACCCTATCTGCACGCTCAAAACCTCTAGCTCAGATACCAATTGATGGAGATAGAACAACAGTCTTCCAAATTCTCAAAAATCTCATATTACACTAGATTCCATAAACAATAAACACTAAATCAACAACTTCATATGTTGATTTAAAATTGGTTACAATTGCACAAGTATAAACTCCAAGTTGCAAGTAAACAAACAACTTTATTAAAAAAGATTTCATGATAATACTCGTTACATTTCAGACAATTTCATTATTGCTCTGTATTACCCTTCATACTGTCTTCGAATCTTTGCAACTGACATTCTTCATACTAGTTCCAACACTTGCATCTTATTATCTTCATCATGTTGCCCTTTTACCGCCCACACATCTCCTCCTTACTCCTTCAGATTTAAATTGGTGTGATCTTCATGCCAAGACATAAAACCTCCTCAGTTTATTGTTAGGTGTGGCCTCTAACATCTCATATCAGTGTTTGCATTGATTTACTTATCCCTTTTAGCTAACTCTGCTCTTGTATTGGCATGGCTTGGTTCAAACCCACAGCTTAAATATTATGCCGCCCTCTTTCCATCTAACATCGGCCTTTTAACCTGTCCTTTTTGCATTATTAGTTTCTCCAAACTTGCTTCTAATGATTTTCTTCACCCAACTTCACCACTACTAGTCAATCCCACACTCTATTAGTATTTAAATGTGCTTATCTTTACCACTCTCTATTCCAAGTGGTTTGCTTCAGTTTATCTTCACCAAATTGCTTCTAGTGCTAGCTCTTTTCACTACCTCTATCACTGCCTCATTGTGGCTTGATCCCATCATATCAATCACACCTATTCTTTTTGTTCATACAATGAATCTGCTTTATTTGATAGTATTGAATTTTAGCAACCTTTTCTCATACTTGATTCAGGCTTCTCCAAATACTTGTATACTGATTTTCCATTTTCAGCCTTCATTCCTTGCGTGGTTTGCTAAATCTATGCCCACATATCATTCCTTCCCTAGCAATTTCCTCATGGCCTTATTTCCCCTGTGGCACGGTTTTGCATATTTGAAAATTTAGTGGTGTTGAGTTCCTAGGCGACACATGGGCTATTCTCTCTTCCTTGTCACGCCTAATCTCCTTTAACGCCTTTCACCACCATGGCCTGTCTTCTTGCCTTTGGCCATTTTCCCCCCTTTGAACCACATCCGTTGTCATATTGTTTGTAAATAAAGTCCATTCTTCCATCGGTGGTTGTCCACGTCCCTCATGCCGATTGTTCATATCCACCCAAATAAACAAGACACAAATAAACAATACATATGGCTGCAAATAACTGAAAATGGGGTAACTTTTAGTCTAGCTGCTTGCTACTTTGCTCCAAAAAATTCAAAGTTTTATAAGAAGCAAAATTTAGACAATGAAGATCCATATGCATCACTAAAAAAAGATATCTCTACTTTTAACATACTTGGAGATGTGGTTTTAATGGGTGACTTTAATGCAAGGACAGCCAATAATCAGTCTCTTCAGTTGAGCAGTGAAGCAAAAGGGGAGAACAATCCTTTATGGTTGGAGGAAGGTGGTGGTCTCCATTGGGAAAGAACATCTCAAGATGATAATGGCACGATGAATTCATTTGGGACTGAATTACTTGGGCTTTGTAGTTTGTTTGGCATGGTTATTTGCAACGGGGTGAGAGATTGGCCAACATCTGGGGGAGTCACTTGCAAGACCTACAACGGTCAAAGTGTGGTTGACTATGTGGTTTTCTCTCAAAGTTTTGGTTCTAGGCTGCTGGAGTTTGACATAGAGGACTGTCCTATTGAGATGAAATTTGACCACTTACCCCTTCGGGTTAAGCTTCGCATTTCTCCAATCAATCAGCACAACATGCAAAAAAAAGCCCTTCCCAAGGGTAAAATCCTCATAAATCAGGAAAATAAAGAAATATTTAATGTTGTTCTTAAGCAGCAGTTCCATGATTTGAAGAATGAGGGAGAAATTAACTCTGTTAAAGAGGCTGATGCCCATATTCACAACAGTTTGTTGATCCTGATAATCCACAAAGCATTAAATGCATGCAAAAGGTCTCTTCCCAAGGTGGGGGTTGCAAACACATTTTCGGAAAATCCGTGGTATGATGATGAGTGTAAGGCAACCAAGAGATCGCTAAAGGAGAGTGATATGGACAAAGAATACAAGAAAAAATATGTAAAATTAGTGCAATCCAAAAAAAATGAGTATGTTAGTGAAAGAAGGAAGGAGCTAATCTTGCTTGGGAAGCAGAATCCTAAAGGCTTTTGTAGGGAACTACAACAAAAGAAAAAGAAGTTGGAAAACAATATCACAGATGACCAATGGTTAGAGTATGCTAGGCTCCTTTATGAGCGGGTCCACGAGAAAGGCATCCCTCCAGTTGTTAACACATCAATGGAACTATTCACCATGGATGATATTAAACAGGGAATAAAGAAGTTAGCAAGTGGGAAAGCGTAGGACATAGATGGGATACAGGCTGAATTTCTAAAGTGGGGGATTGAAACTCTCGCTCCTTACATAACAAGAATTTTCAACAATGTCAATCAGGAAGGCTTTCCTTTGGAGTGGACTACCAGTGTGGTCATTCCTTTGTTTAAAAGTGGTGATATCAATAACCCATCTAACTACCGCACAATTATGGTTAATCCTATCTTTGGAAAGCTCTTTGGGAGCATGGTTGAGTGTAGGATCAACAACTGGGTAGAAAATGAGGGAAAAAGGGCAAAGGGGCAAGTAGGCTTTAGATCTAGGCACTCTACCATTGATCACTGCATCACCCTTAGGCACTTGATTAAGAAGATTTGGGACTTCTAGGGTGAGGAAGCTTATTGTTGTTTCGTTGACTTCAAGAAAGCTTTTGACACGGTGCCGAGGGACAAACTTTGGAATAGGATGGAAGAATTAGGCATTCCAAATGTGTTTAGAGCAGCTGTTCACAGGTTATATGAGAAGGTTAATGCTAAAATCAGAACAAGTGAGGGTATGTCAGAATGTTTTGGCAGTGACATTGGAGTTAAGCAAGGCTGCCCTTTATCTCCCACGCTTTTTGGGCTTTACATTGATAAGTTGGAAGCTTGGTTAAGCAAGGATGGAGGGGATGGTATCCAATTGGCAGGTTATGTAGTGAAATTACTTCTATATGCTAACGATCTTATTTTGATTTCAAAAATAGCTCATGGGTTAAGAGAACATTTGAAAGCTTTAGAACTCTTCTGTGAGGAAGTGGGGATGCAAGTGAACACCACCAAAACCAAAATCATGATTTTCTCTTTGAATAGAAAAGAAAAACAGCATATCTTTCCTTTTGAAGGTAGTCCGCTCGATATAGTGAAAGAATACAAGTATCTTGGGATTGATTTTCACCATAAGCTCAGTTGGGAGACTTGTAGAGCGAAAAGGATACAAGGAGGTTGGAAAGCCTCTTTCCTGCTGCAAAATAGATGTAGGAAAGCAGAACTTTGGGATTGGAAAACCAAGAAAACTCTTTTTGGTTTACTTGTCACGCCAGTTGTACTTTATGGGTGTGAAGTGTGGGGAAGCAATATGTCAAAGTGCAGATGGAGACAAATTGAAAGAATCCAAAAACACCTAATAACAAGCAATCTCAAAGTTAAGGCCATGGTCCCATATGAAATTATTTTAGCTGAAGCGGGGGCTTTTCCCTTGGAGGCATTGGCGATAACTCGATTGATAAGTTATCTAAAGAAGATTGAAAACATGGACAACCACCGATGGCCCATAGCGGTTATGGAGGAGGCGCTAAACCGTAGAAAGAAAACTTGGATGAAGCAGAACAAGTGGCTGAACAAGTGGGACATCAAATTACAGGAGTGTCCCAACACCAATAGTGAAATAAAAAATTACGTGAAGGAAAAATTTAGGACTGCCATGTGGTCAAATCAAATTGGGCGAAAAAAAGCATACTACATCAAAGAGTTTAACCCGACAAAGGATCATGGTGAAAAAACGTATTTAGGGGCTGCTATTAAAGGGAAAGCAAGGGTGTTAATGGCATAGATGAGGACGGGATCACATCATCTTAGATGTGAGACCGGTAGATGGAAGTCTCCTAAGGAAACATGGGAAGAAAGAACCTGCATATTCTGCAATAAGGGGGTGGTTGAGACAGAGCGACACTTCTTCATGGAATGCACAGCTTATGAAGACATCCGTAAACAGTATGTAAATAGTTTGGGTATGGACAATATGCAACAGTTATTCGAGGAGGATAAGATCAACCAGACGGCCAGCCTTCTAGTCAAAATCAATAGTAGGAGATCTGATTTAGAAAAGAGCTTGAAAGAAAATTAAGTTGTGTCTTGGTCCCATAGAATGTTTAGTCTCGTGGACGTCATTAAAATCTTTCATTCATTCATTCACCCCTTCACATTCTCATTCAAACCTTTCTTAGATTTTTATTGTTTCCTTTTCATATCCACCTTCCCTTCAATCGGATAATCAATTAAATGAATTGATTTCTTTTTATAAACAATGATTGAAAACCAAACGCCTCCCATGATTAGTCAAAATGATAAAATGTATTAAATCCATCAAATATTAAAATGCTTGCTCAAAGTTTCAAATTTGATGCATAACATTTTGACAACCAACCTTCGAAAAGAATAATAGAATTTCCTGAAGAGAAAAGAAAGCAAAACCAAAATGAAAAAATCAAACCGAAATATTTTTTGGTTGATGCCAATTGCACTTTTCTCAGGATTCTCTTGCATCAAAGCCTTGACATCATCACCCTGTGTTAAAGGCCTAGTGTGTTGTAACAACATTTGCGTGAGGGAGTTGATGAACTCTAGAGTCTCCACCTCAACACCCCCCTTCACAACTAAAGGGATTGTGACATGCTCAATTTTTGGCCTAGCAAGGAGTATTAGTACCAAGTCTCTGGCATGTTGTGCCCCCTCTCTATCTTGTACTAAGCCCCCACCTCTACCTTAGAACTCATGCATGTCAAAGTAGTTTGGGATCTCATTGAGGACAAACATGCAATAGAGTTTCCTCAAAAAATATTATAGGATCTCATTTTTTTGCATGGAGGATGGTCAAATACTATCCACCACTTCTCCCAAAATAATTCCCTAATTCTTTGATGTTAGCACCAATAGATAGGGATCCTCCTCGAAGTATTGTGTAGGGTACATTTCTTCATGGATCAATGAGAATGCACACAAGTCAGATTTCAATATTTTTTTCTTTTACTTGTTCCTAGGATAATTTTTTGGCATAGTTTTCTTGCTTCTTCCATCCTGTTTGACCACATGTTAATTTTTCCACTCATGAAATCTATGTGAGAGATGATAGATTCCAATGAAGTGACAAAGATAGACTGATGGAAACTAGTTCACTTGAAATTTTCAACCTTTTGGGAAATGTTTGAAGTTATTTTTATTATTTTCAATTTACCCCAGGAAGTTTTCTTGTGTCCCAAGAGGATGTCAAGGAATTGTTGGAGGATTTTGTTTAGGTTATTCTTCACCAAGGTTTTATGAATTAGTGAATTAGGGATTTCATGAATTGGTGAGGGATTTTCAATTCTTGAAAATTAAATAAAATTGAATAAAAAAAGTTCCTAAGTTATTTAATTCAATTTTTACACTTAAAAACTAACAAACCTTACCTCCTCAACCACATGGAAATCGTGGTAACATTTTGGCAGTGGTTTGGTCAACTCCATAGTACACATGTTCTTCCTCTTGCTCATTGTTTTATATTGAAATGGTGAGAGGCTAAGTTCAAATGAGCTTGGCCTCTTTGCATATTTGCTTTTATGTTTGAAATTACATGAGTGCATTCTAATGCACTTGTGTTATGTCTTGGATGGACCAAAAATTGGTTGTGGCCACTTTTTCTTTCCCCATATTTATCCACATGCTCTTATCTATATTCTTTTTTCTCCTATCTTAATCATTTTCTTACAAATGATATTTTTTCTTGATTATATTTAAACTATGCTCCAAATAATAAATCCACATTGAATGGTAATATCAAGATCATGGTTGACTCATCATTATTCATGTGTACAAAGAACTCAATGTCCACCCATAAATGCATAAGTGGTATTTCATCTCCTACTCTTTGCTTCAACATACTCTTCTTGAGCCTACCTTTGAAAATCCCCAAACTCAAACTCTAGCACTAATGTGTATCTATGTTGAACATTATCTCCATGTCACCTTCTATGTACGCATGGTGCTGTCTAGGCTTGATCATATTATAGGGTCACAAGAGAATATATTCTTCTTTCATTCCACATTCTTATATTGTTTGATTATTCCACAATCAAACAATGGGCCTTAATATATGTACCTTATTTACCTCTAGGATTAGAACTCATCGCTCCTATCATTTATCCTATTGCATGGGAGGTGATTAGTCTATGAGTAGAAATTTAACCCACTTTTTATTTGAGAACATCATTTCTTGCATATAATTCCTTCTTTTAATTGGTGTGATCACTTATTAAATAAGATTGATTGATTATAACACTTTATTTTATAAACTATTGTTGGACTACACTGATGAAGAGACTCTATACTACACAACACAACTTACAAACATACACCTTCATACATGAAAAGTTCTCAAGATTAATTACATATATGGAGGATTCTACATTGAATAAAATTTAGTTCATTTTCTTCTCTAGACACATCTTGTCTACGAGTCTTCAAATCCTCATGTCTTCAAAATTTCTTATCTTCACTCATCTTATGAAATATGAATTTTATCTTCATTATGAAACACTCATGGCTTCCTTAAACACCTACAACACACCTGAAAGTTCATTTTTATCTTCTTTTCCTCTTCTCTTCACAAGCTGCTTTTTTGCTCTCTTTCTTGTGCAACTCTCACGAGTAACCTATAAGTTCTTTCTCCAACCTTTCTGTTGTTGATTGCTTCCTTTTTACACCATTGAAGGTTGTATTTTATATGTTCATACACCCTTATAAAGCACCAAAAAGTGGCACCCCAATATTCTCTTTGATTTCCCTCAACTTGACCTTTGAAATTCCTTCACGAGGGATGAAAAAATAGCATAGTTTTTCTTCAAAAATGTGTTGTTAATGTTACTTTACCATATCAAATGTCTTTCTGATGTAGATACCTTTGTAAATTGAAGAAAATACAAAACCAAGTCGTGGTCCTTTGGTAATTGAGAAGTCATTCATTATTTTTCCAAAAAATCACTATCTTTCCCTCCATTTTAAGCACCTAATAAGACAAGAATGGAATGTCAAAGGTCAATTGCCTTATGAAAATTCTATAGGAATCTAAATTGGTAGAATGAATATTAATTCTCATTTTCAAGTTCTATTTAATATCCCAATGGACCCCTTTAAACCCTTCAAGCCTTGAAATAATACAATAATTTTAAAATCACATTAAACACATTGTTGCCTCTGATTTTTGAAATAAAAATCCAAGTATTGGTAAATGAAGATTTTATCCTTCAAACACAACACAAGATGCTCTTGAAGCTCCAACCCACATCAAAATGTAAAATTAAACATGAAAATAAAATAATTATTTTTTTGGTTGATGTTGATTGCTAATTCACACGGATGATATTTTTTCTTGATTATCTTTAAAATATGTTTCAAATAATAAATCCACATTGAATGATAATATCAAGATCATGGTTGAATCATCATTATTTGAATGTACAAAGAACTCAATGTCCACCCATAAATGCATAAGTGGTATTCCATCTCCTACTCTTGCTTCAACATACTCTTCTTGAGCCTACCTTTGAAAATCCCCAAACTCAAACTCTAGCACTAATGTGTGAATTATCAAGTATCTATGTTGAGCATTATCTCCATGTCACCTTCTATGTACACATGGTGCCCTCTAGGCTTGATCATATTATAGGGTCACAAGAGAATATATTCTTATATCATTTCACATTCTTATATGTTTTGATTATTCCACAATTAAACAATGGGCCTTAATATATGCACTTTATTTACCTCTAGGATTGGAACTCATCGCTCCTATCATTTATCCTATTGCATGGGAGGTGATTAGTCTATGAGTATAAATTTAACCCACTTTTTTATTTGAGAACATCATTTCTTGCATATAATTCCTTCTTTTAATTGGTGTGATCACTTATTGAATAAGATTGATTGATTATAACACTTTATATCATAAACTATTGTTGGACTACACTTTTATAGTAGGGTGCAAATATTGAGGTCTTGATAATAGAATCAAAATGTTATTCATAACCTACTTTCTTGCAATAGACCAATGAATAAGAACTTGGACTATTAATGTATTAACTTATCTCTATGTCTCACCAAGAATCATGTTGAGTCTTTCACCCTCTATTTGGCTTGTATATTAAAATCTTCATACAAACTATATACTAATCTATGCAAATAATATACTAAACGGTATTAACATCCTTGTATTTTTCTATTAAAATATCTTGGTAGGTATTGCATACAAATTCTTTACAACTATAGGATGTAATTCCTATCCCATTTTTGGCTTGGAGATGGCAAGATCTCCACATTGTTTTTCAACTATGTATCAGGGGATACATAGGTTGTGCTTGTTATTTTCTACTTTAGGTGTTGATCACCATTTCAACTTCACTATTTTTATTGTGAGTTTTGTTTTTGGCTTTAGTTGTTGGTCTGCATGGTGTGTTTGGACCATCTACATGTTATTAGATGAGCTTCCTCAACATGTTAAATGTTGGTGTTGTGTATGATTTTATTCTTGGTTTATCATAATGTTGCAATCCATAGTTATTTGCATTAATATTTATGTTATGATTAAATGTTATCATGATTTTATGACATATAGATGCAATGGTTTATATTCTATACAATGTTTTTCCCTTTTGGGTGATTATGCTATGCTTCTGATATTATATACATTGAGCAGGTATGTGTGACATGTGTGTTGAGTGGTTATAGGTACAAGGTTATTTCTCCACCTAGCTACATAGGTTTGAGTTATTCCATAATGGTGGTGATTTCAGAGATGTCACATTGGGCCCCCCTTTCTATTATTCCTCGATTGCACTCAAATTGAGTATGGTATGCCCCATGTTTGAACCTGTGTGAACCTAGATCCAAATCAAAGGTGGTTTCAGAATATGTATTTGTTGTGAATTTCCAATAAATTTTTCATTTAATTTAATGGTTTAATCTCCTCATTTTCACAAATTAAATGTTTGGAATTTAAATGATTTCAAATGTTATATAGTGAAATAATTTTGTGTTTTGGGAAAAGACAAAAAGTAAAATAAAACTTAAGTTATTTAAATTTTGGAATTTCCTTGGGGTGGGAATGCATCTTTATATTTGATTTAATCATCTTTATTAAATGATTGCAAAGGAATAAATGTTAAACATTTTATTTTGTTAATGAAAAAATGAGAAATAGAGAAAATTGAAACATTGAAAAATGAAGTTCACCAATCAATATGAAATGATAACAAGGGGGTTATGATGAACCTATTTTCCTTTATTTCATTAGGAAATGAGATCCCCACAAATAATTGACGAACAACCCTAAGGTGAATCAACTCAATGTGAGAATCTACAGATTTTCTTATGCTTCAAGGATGGGGGTCAGGTTCAAACAACACTCTTGGGAGAAAAACTAAAAATAGAAAAATAAACCTAATTATGCCAATTCAAACTTGAAATAGCAAGATAAACTCAATATTGACATAAACAAAAGATTGATTGTAGATCAAAGAAGGGAAGAAAGGTGTTTATGAGTCACCAAAGTCCACTTTCTAGAAGCTTTCAAGGACTCATTCACCCATGGGTGAATGGGTATTTTTCAAGGTTTTTCAAAAATATTTCGGGGGCCTCTAATGCTGATATGCAGCCTCTAATTTTTCTAGGTTTCAGTGTTGAAAGTTCAAAAATAAGATCTATAGGTTAGATTGTATGATTTGACAACAACTTTGACAACCTTTGCAACTTTGACAACTTTTCCAATCTTTCTCTTCAAGAGGTCTTCAATCCTTCAACCTAGATCTACAACATACACACAAGAGGGAAAAATTGTTTGTTTTTAGTGAATGGGGGTTTACCTTGGTCAAACCCCACTTTGGTAATCAAACCTTGAATTGAAATAAAGCATGAAAGAGGGAGTGAAGAATGAACAATGCTATGTTACCACTCAACAAACCCTTGAATGAACCTTTGTAATTATGTAGATCTTAGAAGATATGCAAATTTCATGAAATGGCTTCAATGGATGTGGGTTTTTGATACTTGAAATAATGATTTGAATTTTTGAACTTGATCTTGAAACCTACATCACAATGTTAGCTCCAAAAACATGCATGACACAAGAAGACTTTGACATGATGAATGGATCTTGAATGCTGCAATAAATCTCTGATATATTTTCTCTTGAATTCCCTTGATCATCAACTTTTCTATAGAAATGCTTGCATAAAAACTCTAGATTCTTCTAGGATTTGAATTTGGTAAAATACCCTTGTATTTATAGATATGTATCTTTAATTTCCCAAATTCAAATATCACAAGCCGACATTGAAATATGGATTTGGGGGCCTTAAAATACCCCCAAAAAAATATTTTAAATTTAGGTTCAAAGGCCTAGGGAGGACCTATTCGCCCATGGGCTAATGGGTTCCAAGTCCCTATTCCTGAAACACACATTGCTCAAGGTAAAGTACTATGTATTCGCATTAATTATTTTTGAGTTTCCCCTTCAAAAAATGTAATTTATTAGTTGTGCAAGTGTAAAATAGGGCTTATTAAGGAATAATTAAGCCCAATTTAATTAGGAGGACCCAAACAAGTGTGAAAATGTAAAGGGATACATTTTTCTACACTACATTTAGCCCCCACTTTAGTGAGAAGATGACCTTGCATCAAACACACACTAAAGTAGACAATTAAGAGAGATCTAATTCTACAATCATTGAGAGGATAAGATGACAAAAGATCAAGGAGGATGATCAAGCCCCCAAGATCTAAGATCTCATGGAAAAACCAACAAAGTAAAAAGGAGACACATGCCTATGTTAAACATATATATGCAACAATAACAAGATACTCAATCATACAATGCCAAAGACTCAAAGAAAGAGAGAAAAAAAGGAATAGAAAAGGGTTGGATCAAGTCTCGATTGTTTGGCCAACTCGATGTGGGTCAAGCCTTAGTTGTTTGTCCAAAACTGTTTACAAGTGGAACTCATTTTCCACTATGCAAACAATAATGCACACTCACACGAGCTAGTGAAATCCGTTGTCTACTAGGTAAGCCCCCAAAAGTGAAAAATGAGAGAATATTATTAGGCTCCCATAACCATACCAAATTTATACCTTTGATTACTTTAATAAGGAACCACACAATATGAACTTTGAGCTTCATAAGGCTTAGCAAGCTATGTTATGCTAAACACTTATGAACAAACAAGCTCCACTGGCAAGAAAGGTGTGTTATGCTTGATGGCCATGAAAAGGGGTTGTAACTTTGTGTTTCACAAGGTTAGCAAGATGTGTTATGCTAAACACTAATGAACAAAATGCAAATAAGATATTCAAAGGGTGTTTGCTCAGTTCATGTAAGGTCTCCTCTTAGGGAACATCGTGCCTAATGTCTCCAAGAGAGGACAAGTCTAGGATAAAAGATTCACAACTTAGGGAATGCAATGTGTAGCATCACCACTAAGAGGAGTTTCATATGCCAAGAAAGGTCACACTCTTAGAGGACATCAAACCAATGATGCCACCAAGAAGAGGACACATCGCAAGAAGTAAGAATACTGCACTATGAAACATAAGATATAGTTAAAAAATAATAAAATGATAATGCCAATGTATGCCCCCACTTTAAAGAAATTGCTAAACATCATGCTATGAGAAATTAATCTAAAGTAGCCAATGATCAATGCTAAAAAGGACATGAGAGCTTATTTGGAAAGCCTTGTCAAACATATGTTTCCAAATGAAGCTATGTTGAATGAAAAGGGGTTGCCCCCAAATGAAATCCAAAAATCACACATAATGGATCCACAGATTCAAGGTCAACATGTGTCTTTGCTACAATGTTATTATAGAGCTTTGAAACATCATCATTCCCCAAATAACTCATGGAATGGGAAATGACACATAGAGCCCGAAAACAAAGAAAAGCTTTTGGGTCAACATGGAAGAGACCTTAATGTCTCAATGCCTTGCATCATCCCCAAAAGGAAAACACAAGACAAGAGAAAATATAAAGGTTTACAAAATATTGAAGAATGTAGATACAAATAGATGAATGAACATAAAGATACATCAAATAGAATAGTACGGGGGATCACATTATGCACATGCAATCACACAAAGAATGTGAATAGAAAAACAAAGGCAAGACTATTAAGGCACATGCAAGTCAACCTATTGCAGGTCATCCAAATCCTAATCTTGTTTGTCATATGCGAAAGGTGGGAAACTAGCCAAAGGGACAACACCAAGTTCAGCATGTGGTGAATCACTCTTTTTAGAAGGATCATCATTGTTGTTATCATTTAAGCTCATAGAAGAGGAAAACAATAAGTTTAACTCTTTATGCACTTCCTCATCAATTTTTACAATTTTATCATCATTATCCAAGTTAATCACAACATAAGGTCTAATGATAATATCCATAAAAGGTGCTTGTTCTTATTGTGTTCAAGATTTAGGTGTTTCTTGTTTCAACGAAGGTGGAGAATCATCATGCATTGCTTGAGGTAAGGTTGGATTTTGATTTTCTATGTTGTTCTTTTCTTTTGCTTGTAACAAATGAGAAACAACATGATGTCTATGCCTACGCTCTTTAGCATTTCAGTCTTTTTGTTCTATTTTCAAATTGCAATTGTGTAGGAGTGGGTTCATCAACCATATTTTTCTTTTCTTCCTTTGAGAGAGGAACAAAAGGAACCATGGGAGGTTGTTCAATCACTTTCTCTTTAGCTTTATAGACTTGTTTGATTTTAGGAAGCACAACGAGATTTATTTAGTTATCACGTGGTCTCTTATAGGAAATAGGTGGAGGATTTGTCATGTTTTGGTCTTGGTTACTTGGAAGGGCTTTTGGTTTAATCATGTTTTCATCAAGAATAGGAGGCTCAATCATGGGTTGAGGCATATTGCTAAGGGATAATTATGTTATACATTTTTCCTTAAAATTTTGATAAGATTTGAAAAATAAGCCTCATGGGGCCTAATAGGTTCCATAGGTTCAGGCCAAATGAAATCCAATGAAAAATTCCCATGGGAAGACACAAGATTAAAGCAATATGGTGCATAGTAAAGATCTCATTGCCAAATGGAAACTTTAAGAATTTATGTACTACCAATGGGACGAATTTCATGGAGCGAAGCCATGGATACCCTAACTTCACATGAAATTGGTTTGACGACAGGGTGATGGAGAATGAGACACTTAATTTTTTGGTGCAACTTTTAGAGGAAGAGTTATCGAACCTATCATAGGGCAAGAAAAACCATTATTTGTTTTGATCCATGCTTTCAATTTTTCATAGGTATCTTGATAAAGCTCATGCACAAACATGAATTATTTAGTGATCACATTCTCTACACAAATGGTATCAATTAATATCCCATTTGTAGGCTTTTCATTGATTCTTCTAGCTATGTAAAGAGGACCATCAGGTGCATGTTTGATTAGGCAAACTCAAAATATTTGCTCTCTCAAATTCTCTCTCAAACTCTAAAAACTTAGAAAAGTAGTGGAATAGCAACTTAGAAAATTAGCAACAAGAATGTATATGTGTCCTACAAGATGGAGGAAGATCCTCTATTTATACAAGAACTTGAGCAACTTCTAGCTAAAAAAAAGCTTACAAGCATGCAACTTCTCATGCAAAAGAATCGACTCAGCAAGTTAAAAGAAAGGTGGCGGATTCAAAATCAATGACTCAAAACAAATGCTCAACCAACCACCTTCTTCACTAGATAGCAAGTTATTCACTTAGATATGCAATGTTATTGGTTCACATGTCAACTCCTCTCCTTTATGCTTTCCGTTGCAACCTCGAGGAAATCAACATCTATTTGGCATTGTTAGAATATATTATATTCTTATATTATTAATGGTCAATATGATGTATTTAATAGATTAGATATTTTCTATCTGTTAGGTGGACATTTAATGTCTATAGGTAGATATCATTAATCTCTACAGTTGCTTGTAACTTTTATATATTGTAAGATCTCCTTTTGTTAATACAAGAAAGCTTTTACCACTTTCATGGTATCAGAGCATGCATTAAAAAAAAATCATTTTTCTAAAAAATTTCGAAAGAATTTTTTTAGGTTTTTGAAAAACGTATTTTTTCTAGAAAAAATTTTGTGCTCTCTGGCTATGTGTTTAGTTCTTTGTAGATCTGGACACAAGGGTTTTATGTTTAGTCAGCTAAACACTTGACTTATTCTCACTTTCTACTTTTGCCTTATGGCAACGTCTACCCAGCCATCAAGGTTCACATTTGACTGTATTTATTAATTAATTGAAAATTAAAAACACATTGTATTCTGATTTTCAATAAGTTAATAAATATAGTCAAATGTGCAGTTTGATGGTTGCATAGACAATTTGTTGCCTTATATGCTGGAGACAAAATATAGAGTAAGCTTCTATATGGTTTGCAAGTTCATAGTTTGGCGCCACACAATAATACGCACCCCTATTTATATGCTTGTTGTTTTGGAAAGAACATGTCAAAGTTATTTACACGTTTGATATCCACTTTGCCTTCACAAATTGACTAAGTCTTCCAAATTATTACTCATACTCTTGGTTCTCTTTATTTCCATGTGCCTCACTAATATGCTGCTTTTGTATACATTAAAAAAAACATTTAAATTTATTATGCAATGTTCTTTATGAATGTGCTAACCTCTATATTATGTGTTATCCCTTTATTTTTTGCACTATATATCACATGGTATATGCTACGCTATATATATTATGTGCTCAATAAACATTTCATTGCTATTTGAAATCATTAATATATATATATATATATATATCTCAACTTATAAGTTTATAAAATACGTCAATCGATATTCGAATACATATACACATATTTACATATTTTGCATAATAATAATGTATGCATATATATATACACATATGTATATATTAATATACTTGTATGTACGTTTCCATTAATGTCAATACATACATGCATATTAATATATATATATATATACTATATATATCATTTCCTTGACGATTAAACACATATTTGCAATCCCATTGGTCGATATATATACACGAAGTGTATACATACACATATAATACATATATGTCTCCTTCGTCCAATCAATATTCCCATGCATATGTGTAATCTGTCCATGATCATGTGTAGATACGTCTATCTATGTATACTCATGCGTGTATTTACTCATGTGTATGAGTTTATTGTAGACACACGTACATATATACATTTTATGTATATAACTCATCGATTAAATATAAACACACAAGGAAGAACTCACATATGACAAAGAGACTTAATCACATAACCCAAATCAAAGATCATGCACAAACAAGATCATAACGTCTTCTAAGTCATGCACAAACAAGACTAAAAGTAACATACCATTTCCCATGCTATTGACTTGACCAAACTAGAAGTGAGTGTGTGAAAGCTCAATTAGGCTCATTAAGGGTTACTAGACCAAGTTCTCCTGAGTGATACTTCCCCTCTCTTCTAGAGGCTCAAACTTGTTCCTGCATTCAACTTAGTACATCATAACAGTAGTTAGTTGTTCACACAAAATCCATTAACATCATAACTCATTTGCATCATCAAAGCATTCACATTGCAATACATATTCACTCATTGCATTTCATCAGTTTAAAACATAATCATTCCTTCAAAAGCATTAACACCTTAATGCATATTTCAATATTTCATTCATCTAGTAAACATATTAAAGTCACAATTTGCATTTATCATCTTATTTACTCATAAAGGTGAAAGTAACTCGGTTAACTATGAAATGAGGTGTTAACAATTTCATACACAAATAGAAATTACCACATTAAGATGCTAATACTTCTTGATTACAATTTGAAGGTTGAATAATATCACCGATTACATTTCTTAACTTATACATAATTTTTACAAATTTAAAATATATATTTATTTTAACCGATTCAAACTCCACAAATTTATGTCCTAAATTATTAAAATATCATTTTAAAAAATTTTGTTTTACTATATATTGCGCTTAATGCTACACAAAAATTAGCACAATAAATATTTTTAAAGGTTCCCCACGCGCCCCCCCTGACCCCGCCACGCCCCTTTTCCTCCTTAAACTAATTTAACTTGTAATGAAGACAGTAAACTCATAAACCTAGGGTAGACAATTATTAGTTACTCTCCCATGGTTAGGCCTTGCAGAATATAGTATACCATACATACAATTTAATACTTACACCATTTGTTCTACACTTATGCTAGGAAGCCAACAAAGTTTCCAAGGGAAGATAAAATGGAAATAAGAAAGAAAAGGCTCTGTAAAAGTTTGGTTAGAAAGCATCCTGTTGCAGACAAGAGGTCAAGAGGTCTAGTCTCCCCCTAAACCCGTGGTACCGGAGGGTGTGTCACATTAGCGTCATCGGTCACATGAAAAAAGTTTACCAGGCACACTGCAGTTTATAGGGGAACAGATACCCGACTGATTCCTACAATCTAAAAAAAAAGAACAGTTTGATTAAAAAGCAATGAGTTTACTACATGTAAAGGATGTCTTCTTCTGAAGGTGGCTTCACTAAATGTCAATACAAGTTGATGCCTGTTGTCCACCTCAGAAGACAAAGTGTTCCCGTCCCACAACTAACAATTCCTCGCTTACTTTCCAGATGGGTTGGTAATCTTATTGTGAAAGGCATGGCTGTAATGTGTTCCTTCATTCTTAAGAAATCAAACGTGTATGTTCGTTCAAGACTATATATTGAAAAGTACCCGATTTAATGCACATGCATTCAAATTCAAATGAATGGCCTTAGCTGGATTGTCAAACAGTTAATGCACAGGCATTCAAATTCAAAGATATCACATCAACTAATGAATTTTATAAATAGCTTCTCCTTTAGGCATTCAAATTCAAAGATATCACATCAACTGCCAAATTTTGTAGGTAACTTCTCCTTTTTCTTGTCTCCCTCCATGTTAGTTGGAAACTGTTGGAGAAGGATGTTGAGTAATAGGGGCCATGCATTTCGATTCTGAACCTTCCATTGAAGCTTTCAAATCAGAAAGAAAGGAGTTATAGAACCTACACAAATAATTTATTTTTATACGATGGCAACTACTTTAGGTTTCGTTAAGAGTAAATTGGCATGTAAACTTTTGAAATATCTAATTTAGTTATATATTTTTGAAGTGAAATAAAATATTGATTCAAAAATGTTTGTGTGTGAGTGTCATAATGAGCCAAATAGAAATTGAATGTGTTGAAATGAAAATAAGATGGATTCTAATTGAGTATCTTGACATCGATTCAATGTAGACTTTGATTGATGTCTTTTTGCGACAAAAAATAATAACTAAAAATTTAATATTGAATCATGCCGATTAGAAGACTAAGATGACTGAAACTAGAGAAGTTGAGTGTCTAAGAGATGATCATGGTAGTAAACCTATCTATGGGCATGATTCCATCTAGATTCCCTCAATTTTATCAATGAGTAGAATTTAATCTTCGATACCTGCAATATATATCCATCTAACAATATATGAGGTAAGGAAAATAGAGGTGGTGGGTCTTACTATACGAGGTTTGAAGTTCAAGAATTTATTGTGCCTTAGTCAAGCCCCAAGAAAGAGTTAACAATAAAAGAAGGTGAAAAAGGATGTCAATGTGAGATGTCAATTAAATGTTGTTGATCTAATTCTTGATTATTACTGACATCGAATAAGAGTATCAGATAATACAATAAGAGTATGTTTAGACAATGGATATCACTTGAGTGATAATTGAGAGGTTGATTTTTGTTTATGGTAACCAAGAATAACTAAATTATGTACAAGAGGACAAATACTATTTGATGCTTTGTCAAACTATGCTTTCAATGTTTAAACTATGTCATAGGATGACATCTTAAAATTCATAACCCTAGATGCATAATTCAAAATTTTAATGCTCACATCAATAGGTAATGGTCAAATCTTAGGATTGTCATCCTTGGAAAGAGATAATTCATAATTTTAAGAGGGGTGTGGTTGTACCTACAATATTGTTAGGGGACCCCATTGTAATTTTAGTCTTGTCTAATATAAGTCAATTGATGGAAATTTGGTCCAAAAAGTTCTAAACAAATTGATGTGGCATAAATGAGAGCTAGACGAGGTGTTAGGTTAGTGAATGTGTCAAAATAGTCAAATTATATGTTAAAATCATTCATCCAAAGTGGGGTAAAATGAAAGGAGGAAAGTTTTTCTCTACATTTCCCCCCAGTTTGGTGTGTTTGCATACATGCCAAAGTATAAATAAAATAAATAAATTAAGTTATGATAAAAAGAGTAACTATTTTTTATATCTAAATAATTAAAGTTATTGAAGTTAATGTGCTTTTAACAGGTAAGATTACACATAAATTGAAAAATAAAATCATAGATCTACTATACCCCTTGATTTTTATACAATACTATGAAGGATTACACATAGTCACTTAAAATTGAGCATAAATGTAAAGCTAAACTAGTTTTAAAAGTTGAGTATGAAATTAAAACTTGAATAATTTTTTAAAAATGAACATGATGCTTGAATGGTTGATCTTGCAATTAGGCCTTGAATATCCTTCCAAATTTGCTTCATATATGTCACCTACAAACAAGAAAGGAGAGAAAGTGTGTTGTTTCATATAGGGAATTGCATAATTCAAACCTTGTTTTGGTACATTCCCACCTCCACAACAACTATAATGATGTAAAGAGTTCTTACTCTTGGTCGGGCAAAGGGAAAATGGATAAAATAAGTGATAAATTGACAAGTGCTACAACTTACCACTTCAAATCCGAGCTCCTTGATGAACTGAAGTCTTGTACACATCTCATGCAAGGAAAATTTACTTAATTGAAGGTCTTGCAAGTATTAGTACTCACAATAAAAATGATCATAAAAACATGAATAACCTTATTCATAAACTTGATACATTGTTACCATGATGCTTGACTAAAATAATGCTCTAATAATGTTGTTAATTCTTCTCTTGACTGGTCTTGACTGCTTTTTAGGATATTCAATTAGGATTCAAATTGCATTCTCTTTTCAAATGGTGAAAATGACTTGTATTTATATGCATTTATTTGTTTCCTACAAAATTAATTGTAAAGAGCCAAAAAGAAATATAAAAATTATAAATATAAAAATTCCAACAATAAATATTTAAATTTGAACCAAAATAGGCTAGTTAGAGGCATGGGTGCCCTAGACTAGACTTATTTTGGGGATTTTGATGTCGTTAAATGAATAATTAATTTTAATTCCCATTTTTACCCTAATTTTCAAAAAATGACCATAAATAGAGCAAATTATAAGCACAACTAGGTCTAGGCACAAAAGGGGGAGCTAAATCTAGTTTGAAACTATCAAGGGTGACAATTTACAATGCTACACCAAATCATTTTTCATTCAAAAATTTGGTCATTTCTACATTTCCACACAACTGAAAGTGCTTAGGATTTTCTAGGGTTTCAACTCCTACAAGTCCAATTACCTATAGAGTAGCATGTTTTGACAAAAAAAGAGAAAGTAAGTTCGTAATCGAATATCTGCTTGACCATTTGTAGATATTTAGGGGAACCTCTATGTGGTGAATTATGAAAAAATTGTAGGATAGGTTTTCCTCTTCCCATATTTTCTAGTGTGATTGTAATGAGGGTTTGATAAATTTCATAGATTTTTAAGTCATTGCAAGCATTATTTTTAATGTTATGTTATATATTGCATATGAATTTTTGAAGTTTGGATAGGTATTATTAAGTATGTTCAATTTTTTGATATCATATCTCTATTTTTTAGTTCAATGTTTTTCTTTCATGGTAAAGTGTGACTCTATAACCTAATGAATAAGGTGTTAGTCTTGAAGATTTATGATCCAACATACACTCAAAATGAAAAAAATATTTCATTAATAGTCTAGGAGTAGATTAGTAGTTGGTACATACCTCATGATTTTATGCTTCATCCAAAGAAGCATCTATAGTGAGCCATAATAGTTTTCATCCTAAAGAATCATGTTTTTCATACCTACATTTTAAATATATGCAATGATTTATTTATTAGCTAAATAGAGGTTTTATGTCTAGTTGGTTATTCTTTGGTCTAGTCACAACCTTTGGGGTCATGAGTGCATTGGATGCTACTTCAATACTTTTAATATGTCTATCATAGGTTGTGACCAATCCTATTGAGTATATATTTAAGAATACCCTCCTAGGTTTATCTTAGCTTGAAGTGAAGGAGAAATCATCCACTCTCAAAATTTGTTTTTAAATCTCTCACATTCTATAAGTTGATCAATACCCTTCAAGATGAAATTTCTATGGCCTTGTAGAGGATTGATTCCTCTAGGATTGTAAGCAATGATCTTGGGACCCAACATAATGGTGTCATTACCAAGGGTGTAATTTTTCATTACTATGGAAGTTTAACTTTCTCATATTTTGAACCTGCTCTAATATATTGAAGACCCTAGTATTTTAGAGTATTTTTTTAGTTGACTACTTTCTTTGTGTGTAGTTTTGGCATCCCCATAGACTTGCACCAATAAATGGAACTACGTTTAGTGAGATAATATCTTGTATATTACTTTGAAAACTCCTATGACATAGTCATTCAAGAAGTCTTAGTTTTTAAGTTGATAATTTTCTAACTTACACCAACAAAACAGAAATACGGATGTAAGTTCTTCTTTGGTAATTTGAAGTATCAACTATTAGGAAAAATGTCTCTTCCAAGCAAAGAGTGGCAACTATATTTCAGTCAAACCCAAAATTAGTGAAAAAATTAAAACACTTGAAGATAGAAAGAAGGAACTCCAAATATTAACAAGAACAAGAAGAAGCTACCATTCATGCAAGGATACACCAAATAAAATTGGAAGCTCAAAATAATGGTAGGTCACTTGGACCTACCTATTAATATCTAGAAGTAGCTACATCATGTATTGTCGTGTTGAGATAGAAGATAGTCCCATCAATATTTTTGATGTTGAAGGAGAGCAAAACTCCATGTTGCTGCTAGAGAAAAATACTCCACTATATTTGGGGGGCCCAAAGACCTACCATGTTGGCGAATCAACCGATTGTGGGCCCTTCTTCGATGTCCAAAGTTAAATAGGCTACCTCTTATTTAGAATTGGAGGTTGACGATTTTGAGGATGATGAGTTCATCTCTCAACTAGATGATTCAGATGATGACATCCATAATGAGGAATGGGTGGAGTTGATGCAGATTGAGGCCTTTGAAAAATAGTTTGTAGGATACAAAGGAGGAGCTAGGTTATGGTAAGGAGAAGGAGGAGTTACATGTCGATGGGGAAGGTGAGGTTAATAAGGAGGATGATGATAAAGAGGATCATGAAGCTAAAGAGAAAGAAATTGATGGTGATGAAGGTAATAAAGTGGAGGATTGTGATAACCAAGTAGTTGAAGAAGATTTTTTTGATGTTCCTCTCCAAATTGATAATAAGGAGGTCGACAGAGTTGCTAAAAAAAGTAGTGAGAAGGGTTTCCTTCTCATTTTAAATCTCATCTAGAGAACTTACACCAAGCAGATAAGGAGATGATAGCCAATATTCAAATAAACAATGAAAAATCAAAAGATTGGAAAAGGATATATCTATAGTATCACCTCAGTCACCCATGGTATTATGTTGAAAGTGGTCATGGGGATTGTGTCAGGAAAGTCTAAAATTAATAAACAAAAAAAGAAACTTAGTGTACAGTTGAAGACACTCAGGTGACTAAAGATAGCAAAAAAGGAAAGAAGTCCCACATTGAAAGATGACTAGGAGGAATTGTTGGACGCTCTAAAAAAAATTGGGACTTGATTAATTAAGTCTATTCAGGTCCTTGGTGATGTTTCTTTGTGTGCATGTGTTGTTATTTTTTGGTTGTTGTTTGTTCTTGATTTGGAAAGCCTATGTGCCTTGAAGCTTCTTCTATTGGCCTATATGCCTCTACTTTAATTGTAGACTGTTGATACTTTAAACTCTTGGTTCAGGGCCCCTTCCCTACTTAATTAGTCAAAAACATATCATGCATCCCAAAATATATTATCTCAACCACCTCTTCATCCCGCCTATTTTTGCATTCCCACCTATACCTCGCCTACCTACCCTATGATTTACCAACCATATACCATGCCTACCACTACCTTGACTAATATTCTTTCTTTTGCATACCTTTCATTTTTTTCCCTTCTTAATGCTACATCCACCCTCTTCTAGTCCACTTATTAATAAGGTCATTCATAACATATTGTTCTTGAAATGACAAATTTCTACTCTTCCCTCTTCTTCCTTTAGACATAAAACCACCATGAACTTTTGTCAAAACCAACTTTATATGGACATTATTCCTTATCATTTTCCTCTTATATTTATGGCTCACTATTTTCAAATGTATGATAATAAGAGGTCCCACAACACGTGTGAAAATTTAATATGAAATGTATTGATCTCATTTATGATGATTTCATATTATATAAACCTTTTCCTTTCACTCTAAAGGATCATGCCTTGGAGTGGTTCTATTATCTCTCACACAACGCCATCTATTCTTTTGAGTCCCAATGGAAGAAACATAGAGTCTATATTTTATTGCCTATCTATTCTTCCTCACATTTTGTATCATCTTCCTAATAATTACATAAAACATATATTTATATGGAATGTAATAGGGTAAAAGTATAAAATTGTATCACACTTTTGGCCAACTTATCAACAAAAGTGAGTTTAAGTATTTCTAACTAAAAATAATTTTTGGTCAAACATATGATCTAGTAAGATTCATTCTAGCTAAGTTAGATTTGTTCACAACTTTTTCAAATAAAATTATTGGCTAAATGCATATGTAGCACCACTTTGAGGCCAATTTACCAAAAAAATAAAATTATTTGAAAAATTTGATGTTTGTTTTTGGTAAAAGGCATATAGCTTGTAATTATATTATAATAAGAGAAATTTACATAAGATTTCCAAGTATAAACAAAAGTTGGTGATAATCAACATAGTATACATATTTGAGCCAAATATAAACAAAACAAGCAAGTTTGAACATGCTTAGAAGCTAATACATTACATATTTGATATGCTTTAAAATATAGGTATTAGATATTACAAAAAAAAGCAGGGAAAAGCCATTACTCCATATGGCAGACCTCTACAGAGTTTTCACCATGTTCTTCTTGATTTCCCTACATTTCACCAACCACTAGAGGATGTTGAGAGATTGAATTTTCCAATGCATTTTTATGGTGTTTCAACAAAATAACATTGAAAAATAACAACTCCTACTCATGTAAATAACATTTGTTAAAAGAATATTAAAATACCTTTTTATAGATACATAAGTGTAGTTTTTAAAATAGTAGGTTATCTGCACAAAATATTAAGTTGATTACCATGCCAAGAAAAAATACTAAAAAATATTAAAAATTAAAAAGTATATGATACACTAGATAAAAGAATCTATATCAAGGTGGTATATTTTTTCCTATTTTAAATAAATAATTATTATGAAAGTTGATGTTGAATGGAAACAACTATGTTTTAATACACACACATTCTTTATTTAAAATTATATATTTATCAAATTTGTAAAAAACAAATCCACGCACTAAAGTTTCAAGTTATAAATATCCACAAAAAAATTGAAGGAAAAAATAATTATATATAAAGATTGACGTCTCATATAACTTCATTTTCAACATCTTATCAACAAAAAAATTATAGTGTCAATTTATAAAAAAAACTATTTTCAAATATTTTTTTTTCTTTTTTTCATAGAAAAAAAACATAAAATATACTAAAAAATATACATTTTATTATTTTACATCATTTCAAAATTCAAAACATATATGCCACTTTTTAGTGATTCAAGTTTAAAATTTGGATTAGTGTTGGTTGTTTTCTTTATGAAAGTGTGACACTACTTTGTACTTTTACCCACTAACATCTATCTAGGATGAGACTTTGATATATAAACACAATGCACTTCTTTTTAGACCTATATTTTTCTCTAAGGGATTATGAGAAGATAATTAAAAAGATAAAATTCTTAACTCCTATTCCCTTGACTTCTACTCCATCCTACCCTTCCAATTATCCAAATAGTAAACATTTCAAAAAGAATAACTTCCACGTTCTAAAGCTTGAACCCAAGCTTGATGCTAACCAAGTTTTCATCTTCCCTTTACCTATCCTCTTGTGGTGTTAGTTAAACCTCAAAATTCTCATCATTTCACTCATCTAGTGGATTATTTACTTTCTATCATTCAATAGCTCCTCATATCAATTTGAAAAAATATTTTAGGTTTGATACTAAAACCTCTCAGAAAATATATTATTATTGCATACCTTTTAATTTTGACTCTACAAATTATCCTCATCTTAGCATCCCTTCCCCATAACATTTTTTAGGGATCATTTTATCCTAGCCTTGGCCTTTCACTTTCTTTTAGTGTTATCTTTGTTATGTTTCTAGTTTTGTTTCATGTGTTACCTAGTGTATTTTTAATATTTTATTTCTATTCTATTAAGTTTTTAGTTTCCTTGTAGTTGGAAATTATCATGGGCATGCATATTTCTACATGACACACTACTATCCTCTAACACTATAGCCATATAACATTTGTTTCCTATCCAAATTGTGATCCTTCAAATTCTAAAATTCTTTTGTAACATTTGTACACCTAAATATTGAAATTCCAATAGTCATGTCATTTGTATTTCAAATATTTGTTGGGCTTCCCCTCTCATTTATACAACTCACTTTTAGGAAACTTTGTAATTCCTTGGTGCAAGACTAGCCTCTCTTTTACAACATACATCACTCTATTTGGCTCTTGACAAAAATATATAGCATTCAATCACTCTACAATAGCTCTATTGGTGTTGTGATCATCCTCTATTATCATCATGAAGATTGGTTTTTTATGCTTTATCCTCTTTTGGTTTATTAATTATTATTTTATTGGCACTATTGGAGTTATCACCACATATTTTCCAAATATACACACACTAGAATATTATATCCTTATAGAAGTAGGATTTTAATGTTCATAGATTAGTTATTTTGTTATTCTTAAATATGAGATACACTTAGGATTGAGAGCACATACATGAAGTCTATTTCCCCTCATTTTTGGATTATCTATGAAAACTTTGAAAGGCTAAACCAGGAATGTGAACATTCATAGAAAGCTTCAAAATAGTCACAACCTTTTCTTCTTCTCTAGAACACATTTTTGTGGCTTGGAAACCACATGATAGTTTTGTGTCTTTTCCCTCTCTCCTTGCTATTTACTATTTTATGTTGAATTTGATTGATTCAATTAATATATCCTAGTTATCTTCATTTGTGAATATTCTTAGTATTTTTATTGTTTGTGTCCATCCTCTTGCACACAAATTGAATAGGTCATAAAGATAGACCATATTTTTTTCCATCCTCAGATGATAATGCACAACCTAGGATGAGAACATAAAATTGGGATAATAGTGAGGGTACACTAGCATTCAAGATAGTGATCTAATGAGTATGCTTTCCAAGTTTCCTATTATTTTAGTTTTCCTATTATGTAATTCATTTCTATAATTTTTTCTTATATTTTAGCATTTCCTAATTCCTATTTCTAGTTTCATTAACATAATATGTGTTTGAAGAATTTTAAATTTTATATATTATATTTTTGTGAACCTACCATTCAATACGCTTTCCTTTGTTCTTTCCATTTTCCTCCCAAAAATTTCCTAAAAAAAATTTGTTGCCTCGAACACTATTACATAGTCAAGAAAGAGAAATTTATGTTGTTCAACTGACTTGTCTACACCTTTTTTGACTAAATTTTTATCTCCCATGTTTTCTCATGGATCATCCTAGTTGCTACTCTTGGGATTGTTTACATAAATAAATCATGGACTATGATTTAATCTCTTTATTGATTCATATACATATTTCTTACATGATCTATCACCTTCATTTATAACATAGATATATGCACATGCTTTATGCATGAGATACTAAAATCCTTCTCTGATCTTTATACATTTATAGATATTATGCATTTATTTCCTTCTATGTTATAATATGTTAGTATATTTATCTCCACGACCTATCATAATATTACATTATATGAAATAGATGATGATGACACTCATTCTATTGTCTTTCATTCCACTTCTCCTATTGACAATTATTCTTCTACTTCCACTCCCTCTCCCATAATAATGATGGTAACATGCCCTTTCCCACTTCTCCATCTGTATTTGTTACATGTTCAAATTCTATGAATATCTTATTGGATGTTGATGCCTCTTTCTCTTCCCTCACCATCTATGATGATATTATTCTTATAGTTGACAATAATCCTTCACACATAGCTTTCAAAATTATATTAATAATCTTTCCTTTAATAGCTTTGGTGACTCTTCTTCAATTGATGATGCACCTCATGCTTCTTTTTGTCCTTTCTCTTTGCAAGATGGACTATTTTATTTTTCTTCCCTTCCTCTTTATTTGGAGAATGAACTCCCTCTTGTGGAAAATATTGAGCATGCTAGCATCATTTATCACTTGTTTCAACATCACAATAATCAAACTTCCTCTTTCGATAGGTATTGATCATCCTTCTCATGATTATTTATCTACTATTTCCTCTCAAATATCTAAGCCATCTCTTTTAGATCTAGACCCTTGGCATTATATTTCCCCCCATTCTTTTCCCACTGCCCCTTCTATACCACTTTATTTTCTAGAGGCATTTACATCTATTTCTCATGAGCTTCCTACTCCTAACAATACACCTATTGATCCTTGATTTGGATAATTATATAAATCCTTGTGTTCATCCTTCTATAATTGATAGGTTATGCTCCCATTTTTATTTTGATATTCTCACATATCCTTCTCTTGTTAGCATGGGAACTCTTTCTTTTATTAAATATAATGGCTATGGTGATCTATTACACAATGTGAGAAACTTCTCCACCATATTCTTGACTCATACTTGTAATGACTAGTCTTGGATAAATTATTTTCTAGCACACTAACTAATCATGCCTTCATATGGTTCTATACCTTACCCAATAGTTCCTTACACTCATTTTCTGATGTTTTGATTAATAAGGGAAAATTAGGTTTTGAAGGGACCCCAAACCCTTTACAACAAAACACTGCTAATACAAAGCATGAAACGGTTAAAACAATGGCCAACTAACATCTAGAACACAACAAAACAACCAACAACAACAACAACAACAAAAGAAACTATTTTAATTTTTTTAAGGTGTTGGCCACCTCTAGTTCTTGATTGTAGTGAAGATTTACTATTGAAATTAGTTCATTTTTCTCTTCTTCAAATGTTTTCCTCATATTGCCCCTTGTCCTAGCACTTGGGCCTTTGTCCTCATCCTTATTTGGTTGTTTTCCCTTCTCTTTGGTAGTTGGTGTTGTCATTGATGGAAACCTAAGTCATTGATCTGGTCCACACTTCAATATTTGTTCATACCAGAAGACAGAGTGAAGAACAGGGTATCTGACTGAAGTTGAGTTTGTCGGTCCATATGCATTACCAGATCATCAGTTTTGGTTGTGGATCTCAGGGAAGGTCATTGAGCATCTGGAATATCTTATTCTTGTGTTTTTTGTTGTCGCATCAATTAGTGTATGAGTTAAGAGATCCGATTAATTGATTTTCTATTTAACAGTGTAAGAAGGTTGACTTGGTGAATGTGGCGTGTTGTGGATGTTCGACGAAAAATTGTTTAAAGTATTTTCAGGTTTGAGGATTTTTTTTTGGGTCCTCACTATGATGTGGCCGACTTTGGTGGGTGTGCATTGAAAATCATTTGTGATTTGAGCCAACAATTTGTAAATACTCTTATGTTTTATTGAAGCCAACTTGTAGCGATTAAATCTTTAGCTGCAGATATATTATATCATTTTGGTGTGTGCTCGAAGTGTGTTGATGTGTGTTTCAAATATCAGAAGGTTTGTTGAGAGATTATGCATAGTTTCACTTGTGCATAAAAGGATTTTGTGATGCGAGTTGAAGCAGAGTAGAGCAGAAGAGTAGAATAAGAAAAAAGGTCCATAATTTGATCTATGAGCCTAACCATAATTGTAATTAGGAATTTTTAGATGCTACTTTCTCAGCTCATATATTTTGGTTGTAATCCAAACCTTTTGTAAGGTAGTGAGCCTTTATGTTCTTGAGCAGTGAGCTCTAGGCAGTGCGCCCGAATGCAAGTGCATTCCCATTTTGTAAAACACTTATATTTTGAGTACTCAAATTGTGGATTAACCTCCACCATGGTTTTTTCCATAATAGGGTTTCCACATAGAAATCCTTGTGTTATGGTATTATGGATGATTTCTTTATGTGTTTGCATCTTTCTCTTGGTAGAATATTATAAGTGGTTTAAAGATCAGATTAATAAAGTTAAATTTTGTAGAACACTGATTCACCCCCCCTGACAGTGTTCCTTGATTCCAACAATTGGTATTAGAGCCTAGTTCCTTGGAAGAAGTTTAACAACTTGAGGTGGATCTTGGAATGCAATGGACTCTAGTAGTCTTCAGCAGTAGCTTTTGGTGGCACTTGATGATCTTGATCAGTCCAAAGCAGAAGTCCATAAATTGAAAGCAAATCTTTAGGATGTTGAGAAATTCATTCAAAAGTTGAAGGATCGACAGAGTCAGTCCGGAGAGACAGGTGCTGATCTTATGTGACTGCATCAGAATTCCAAAAGAGAGAAAAACCACTCCATTAACCTAAAACCCAAACTCAAGGAAAGCCAACCCAAAGAATGGAAAAGCTTAGAGACAATTTAGCCTTGTTGAAATTGTGCCTCAACTTGTTGGAATTTTCATCCCCGCGAAGACCCAAGCACCTTTACCTTTGTTGGTCTCTTTTATCAACCATCCCAAATTTGAACCTTGAACCTATCGTGCCAAATCAAAAAAGTTTCTTAACTTCCTGACTGGTTGATCTCCTTCAATGTTGTGGTATTCAAGATTTTCCTAACCTACTGTGGAAGTTGTAAGTTTCTGTTTTCTCTGATTGAGTGACAAGTCAATGGATATGGGGACCACTTGGAATTTTGGGAGACTTGTTGAGAATATTGTAGATTCCCAGCTTGATTCTCTGGAAATGCACAAGCAGTGAACACGTGTCATAGTGAAGACCGCAAGGAATGACCAACAGTTCGGTGCAATGGTCAAATGCAGTGTACGAGTAAGTTGGTAATAAAATGACTAACTCATGGATACCTAAAGTCTTCAGGATTTTATTTATAAACTAATGACTACTAATATTCTGCGTCAATGTGGGATATTGTCGATGGTTGAGCTTCTTGGAAGTCCTAGCGACAATGATGGTCTTGTCGATAGTTCTGCAATGGACATCAGTGAGAAGTCTTGCCGATGGTAGTTGGTTTTCTTGTGATATCAGGGATACTTGTTTTGTTATTGGTCTGACTTCTTAGAGTGTTGCCGATACCTTTGGTCTTTTTGATAGCTATGTGATCGGGCATTTTGGCATCGGGGAGACACGGTCTGGTGTCTCAACGACATGCGATATAGTTGAACTTTTTGACCAAATTCCTGTCCTACGTGGTGTGTTCTGAGCCAATGAGAGAAGTAGAATGTGAACCGTTGGAAGTTGAACAGTTGCGACTATTCTATTATGGAAAATGAATAGGCCATGAGAGAATGGATTACACTCTGAAATGGTTGATGATGAGAGAAGTGTGAGATGACAAAAGGGTTGTTCAATACTGAACACAGATTGATCTGAGTGGATTCATTGAATGCGTCTGAGAGCATTGTGAGATTAATGTTCTATACAAGATTGATCGCTGAGTTCGCCAAACCCACATTAATTTAAAGTTAAGTATGATCTTCAGATAATTTTATTGCATCGCAAATGCGTTATGATTTCTTTGGTGTGGTGGGTTTTTCTCCGTAAGGGTTTCCCCTAATGAATCCGGGTGGCCCAATTGTATGTTCATTTCTTCATATTCTTTCATATGCATTTTGAATAAACCGCAAATTGCAAAATTTGAAGTCTTATCTCCATCCTTCCCGGTGGTTTTTCGGCATTAAGAGAGTTTGTTCCGCACCTAAGCTTTCCTTACAAGTGGTATCAGAGCCTAGCCAGTTGTGTTATCCTTGTGGGTACGTTGGATTTTTTGTGTCAATTCTGTTCAGTGGGAGTCTTGTAGAAGTATGGTAATTCGAATTACAGATTAAGATGGAAAGCATGTCTGGAAAGATTGAAATTGAGAAATTCAATGGCAACAATCTTGAATTGTGGAAACTTAAAATGGAAGATCTATTAGTTGACCATGATCTTTGGCTTGCTGTGTCTGGAACAAAACCTACAGGCATGGAGCAAGAGGATTGGGACCTCGTAGATCAAAAATCAAAGAGGTTGATAAGAATCTGTTTAGCAGACTCTGTTCTTCTAAATGTTCATGAAAAAAAGACTGCATCTTCTTTGTGGAAAAGATTGGGAGCTATTTATCAGGGCAAGTCCTTGGTGAATAAGTTGTTCTTGAGAAAGAAGTTGTACTCTTTGAAAATTTAGGAAGGAGCATCTATTGTTGATCATTTGAATGCTTTCACATGTTGGATGTGGGTTCGCCTAGTAATTCCCGCGGGTGAAGATTGATGAAGAAGATCACCGTGATGCTATTATTATGTTCTTTGCCGTGATTCTTGGACTACCGGGGTGATGGCTATTGGGAGTACAAAAATCCACTTTTAAGATGGAAGATGTTGCTAGTTTCCTTTGTTATCAAAAAGAGATGAGAAGAAAAATATCTCTAAGATGGCTAATATAGTGGCCTTTGTTGTTAGGAGGCGATCGAAGAAAAAGATAAGAAGAAGGACAAGAAGTCCAAAAATCAAAATCGTATGGGAGATCAAAGTCTCCCGCAAGAAGTCCAAGGTGAAGCAGTCTCTGTAAGGCAACCTAGCTCATGTCCGGGAAGCGATTGCAAAGAGGAGAAAAAGAAGAAGAAGAAGAAGAAGAAGAAGAATTCTGACAATGATTCTTCTCATAGTGATGCAAACGCTTTCATGCAGCCTTGGCTACACAGGCATCAGATGATGTTTGGCTGCTTGATTCTGGAGCATCTTTCCATATGAAATCTCATAGAGACTGTTTCACTAAGTATGAAAAATATGATGGTGGAAGGGTGTATATGGAAAGTGATTCATCTCTGGAAATAGTTGGTCGTGGAAGAGTTAGAATTCAATTCCTTGATGGAAGAGTGAAGGGAATCAATGAGGTAATGCATATACTAGGTCTGGCTCAAAATTTACCTTTTGTTAGTAAGTTGAACGATGTTGGAGTGCAAGTCATGTTCTTTGGAAATGGCTACAAAATGACTAGAGGCTCAATGGTGCTAGCTAGGGGTGCTTGTATTGGTACCTTGTATAATCTAGATGCATTTGTTGTGCAATGCAATAGTGTCTCTGCAAAGTCATAGAAAGCTACTCATGGAGAAAAGGAGGAAAAAGTTCCTGATAGTGCAAACTCTATGGAAGTTAAACTTCCAGCAGAAAAGACTATGCTCTAGCATCATAGGTTGGGCCACATTGGAGAAAAAGGTTTAAAAACATTGAAAAATAAAAATCTAGTTGAAGGGCTTGATGATTGTAACCTCGAATTCGAGTTTTGTGAACATTGCATATATGGTAAACAACATTGTGTTTCATTTTACTCCAGTCCTCATAAATCTTCTAGTTTACTTGACTATATACATTTTGATGTTTTTGGTCTAGTAAATGCTCCTTCTTTGTCTAAATCAAGATATTATGTATCGTTCATTGATG
>VDFB02037872.1:0-28358 GCA_007258455.2 Sequoia sempervirens | reverse complement strand
AGAGAAGAAGAATCCACATTCATTCTCGAGAAAATGAAATTGTTTGAAAAAGCAAAAAGAAGCAATTTCAAAGCATTCCTCCCCTTTTATAACTTTATTTGAGGAAATAAACAATATTATTTTCTCTTTTGACAAAATTTCCTCAAAGTTATAAAAATATAAGTGTCTTTTTTTATTTACCTTTTTGCACCATGGGTCTAGCGACACTTTTTTAATCACTTAAAATACATTTTTAAATAACTAAATATAAGTTATCTTTTAATTTTAACTTTTTTGACAACTTAATTTAATTATTTAATTAATTTTCCCTTTTTCTACCATCTCATTAGCCTACAAGAAAAATTATGGAAAATAGGCTAAGGGTCATTCACAAACCTACGCTTGAGAAGGGGATGTGACACCCTTCCTATAGTTATTGCCCAAAGGCTTTGTTAAAAGCTTTCTCCACTCACTTTTCACATAAAGCAAGATATAAAAGAGGTGCCTAACACCCAAAACACTGGCTTTAATTTGCACCCCCTCACTGAATACATAGTGGAGGCCTCTAGCCACATTTGGATTTCAAATAGAATTCATAGTGCAACCAGTGCCTTGGTGATAACTTCCTCACATCATTATTTTCTTTGTCCAGCAATACTTTTAATTTTTGCAATAAGGTCACTAATATGGTTGCCCCCCTTCCTATACTTTAGTGCCAAATGCTCTGCAAAACTATTGTTCTCCTCACATTTCACCCAGAGCAAGGGATAAAAGAGCAGCCTAAACACTGCATTTAATTTTTATTCCCTCACTAAAGGCACAGCGCAGGCCTTGAGCCTCATCTTGCATTTAAAATAAATTTCATAGTGCAAATATTTCCTCGCGATGACCTCACATTACCATCTCCCAAGTGCAACAAGTCCTGAGTCAACTTTCTTCTTCATTTATTCTCTTCCTCTAAGTGTTTGTACAAGGCAACAAGTCGTAGGAGAGAAGAAATTAATAACAAGTGGTTAAGCAACCAAACAAAGGCCAGTAAAACACAAAATCATAATAATAGTCATCTAAACTTTAAACTGAATACCTTGAATGCAAATTTCTAAACGAGGGAGGGCTGTGGTTCCCAGATATTAACTTTACACAATCATGCACTTCAAAATCTGATTTTTCTATAGTAATTTTCTTCTGATCCCACTATCACACACAACTTCTCCCCTATTTCTCTCATTGTTTCCACTTATCTTTTTTTCATTCTTTTCTAACCCCATGCAGAGAATTTAATCCTGCTATAAATTCTGGTATGGACTTTCAAGCATCCATTGTGCTGCACCTGACATTTCTTGTTGAAGTCTCCTGTTTTCTTTCAAGTTTTGCTGTTTTTATATTGGTGAGGTGATTAGACAACAAATTAGATTTGTAGGCTGTTGGTGTTTCAATTTGCACCTCTGGTATGCGTATTGGAAACAGACAGCTATGCACAGTTAGACTGCTCTTCAAATTAGGAGGGGAAGCTCCCTCTTTCGCTGATTATGCGTAAAAAGAAAAAGTAAACTAAATTCCTATCTTTTTATCTCAGCTGAGAGCACAAGGTTATAAAACTCTTTGCGTTGCAGCTGAGGTTTTCTCTAGTTTCGTAACTTCAACTGCAACTAGGCCTAAACTTATAACGCTTCTATCTCCTCGAGTAAATTCAGAGCAAGAGGATTTAGAAGTAAATGGGGAATGATTTTGGTTAATACAAAACTTAGACAAACTTGTTTCTAAAACACATCCGAAGGCTCATTGCTATTTCAAATGTACGCTGAAATAAAGTTTATGAAAGTAAAACATCAAACGATAAACTTGATCTCAGAATTCCCTCAAAGACTCACTGTATTTTTGAGGTGTAGGCGGAAATAAAGATTATAAACACATTACATTAAACGATAAACTTGCTTTCAAAATTCCCTTAAAGGCTCATTGCTCTTTTGAGGTGTAGACTGAAATAAAGATTATAAAAGACAATATCATGAAAAGATCTTGAGACTTTGGATCAAAGCAAGGGTGGGCATATGATTTATTTCCTCAAAACTTTCCAACAACAAATACATGTTCGAGACAGCAAATTGTATGAAGAAGATAATCATACAACATACAATCAACCTAAATACACTGAACAAAGTGAACAAATATTGACTAGCAAAGCTTGAAGGAACTAAGGCTCAACAATTTTGTTATAGTAATAACAATTAAGAAACAATGAGCAAGGTTGCTTTTTTTATAGACAAACACAGGAGTAGGGAACCCTAAAATCTCCTTGTGTCAACAATCAGTCTTGCCAATCAGCAAGATTTATTCCTATGTCTAAACAAAGATAACTAACAGTTAATTGGAAAGACTACCTCAGTTTAACTGATCTAAAACTAAAGAAAGATTCCAACTGTACAATAAATTTCTCCAAGGATAGACATGCATGAAAAGAGGACAGTTAGTTAACTTGGAAAAGGCATCAAGTTTAACTACTGTTTTAAATCCTATCTTTGGAGGTGGTTGCACGTCCCAACTGGTAGTTGACTGATTGGTAACCTTGGCGGCTTTGTAACTAGAGTGATGACCTTTGTTTCTTCTACAGCTTTATGCTTCTGACACTTTTCTTGATTTTTCTCAATGGAGGAGTATTGCATGATGAAACTGTGAAGTTTGACCGTGAACACGGATATGTTCGGACAAGTTCTGCACAAAAGCTAATAATAGCTTCGCTGAATGGCAGAAAAAAATAGATTTTTGGATAAAAATCTGAGATATGGGTTTTGTAGAGAATGTCATGCCGAATAGAGCCAGATTGTTCGTTTTTCAAAAAACTGATTTTTTCACAGACATGCAAGAACTCCTTAGAGGTAGAAACAAGGCAATTTTTCCTGAAAAAATTCTGAGACATGGGTTTTGTAAGCACCTGTATGCTGAAGAGATCCAGAATGTCAGTTTTTGAAAAAGGTGATTTTTTTAGAAACCCTAAAAAAAGAGGCAGCAGGGCAATTTTTTTAGAAAAGTCTGGAACGTGGGTTTTGTGGCCAATTATGTGCTGAATGAACCCAATTGGTCAGATTTCAGAAAAAAATGAGTTTTCTTGAACATGCAAGAAACCCTAGGCGTGGAAGCTGAAGAAGCTGTGGGAAAAAATTCCAATCTTGGAGATGATTGAAAAAGAAGAGAACCCAAAACACTAGAAGTTGAAGATAATGAACTACTGCCTCTAAAAAATGATGCCTGAAGATATGGAGTTTGAAAAATTGTTCTTTTGTGCAGCCTAATCTTGAAAACATGAAGAATGTTGAAAACCCCTTCCATTTGATCCTTAAATGCCGTAGAGAATAAAATTCTGTGTTTGGTGTTTGGAGTCAACCTGCAAGAATAATGGAAAAGGATGCCCAAATGCTAAACAAATAGACTTTGGAGGTGGAAGCATTAGTTAACTCGTGGATTCCTTGATTTAGGAGTCATTTGGCGTGATTAGTCGTTAACTGGAAGAATCCCCCCAAAATTTGGGCGACCAAGACATGAGAAAGTATTCAAAAATCTTTAATTGGAGTTGACCTGGACGCCACCTTGAGATAAGGCATCCAAGTTTTGCTAGTGTTAAAATATTTTTGAAGATTTTCAAAATTTCTTTGATAAACTGCCTCCGTTTGATCCTTGATTCTGGACGTTTGATTGATCCTGAGGTTTTGTTGACAGATTCATTGCAGAGCATTATCAAATCTGAGGAGCTTTCTTAGAAGTTGCAAACCCTGAAAATTGATTTTGGTGGTGTGAATTCTTGGGCGCCTTCTTGTGATAAGGTGCTTTTGTTTGCCAGTGTTAACCAATTTTCAGATGATTTTCAATTTCTTCAATTTGACCTCTCGTGATTCTTTTTGTAGTTATTAGTGATTGATGAATTCCCGCGGACAGGATGTTGAATCCATTGCGAAGCTGGAAGAATTCCGGAAAAGATGATTGGCTTCGCAAGCTTTGAAAACTATTTGAGGCTCAAATTCCTAGGCACCCCTGGCCTGTAGGGGTGCTTTTGTGTTTCTGAGACACAATTTTCACTTTGTAACCCTTGACGAAATGCTCCAGTTTGACCTTCGTTCCTGGATGTTTGACTGCTCTGGTGAACTTGTTGACAAACTCATCGTGAAGCCTAATCATAACTAACAAGGACTTCTTGGGAGTTGTGAAACTTGAAAGCTGCATCTGGTGCTCCAAAAGGTTGGGCGCCTTTTGCTAGTAGGGTGCTTTTCTACTCAGTGTTAGCCAATTTTCATGGTTTTCAACTTTTCCTTCGTTTTGGGTGTCTGTTCGATCTTCATTTGCCGGTGTTCGACAGGTCTTCTGAGCTGGCAGATGGATTCACTACGGAGCTGGATTGAAGCCAGGATGAATTGCTTGGAGGCTACGAACTCTGAAAATGACTTCTGCATGCTTTAATTCTTGGGCCAGGGGCACTTTTGCTCTTCAAACTTCATCAAATTTTGAGTTTGTTGACTTTCAACACTTTCGGTTTGATCTTTGTTTGTGAGTGTTTTCCCAATCCCATGATCTAGATGTTGGATTCATCGCAATGCTAGAAGAATTCTCAATTCTGAGGACCCCCGAAACTGCAAATCCCAACAGCTACATTTAGACCCTTGAATTCATGGGTGCCCTTGGCTTGCAGGGGCGCTTTTGGCTCCAGTTGGCAGCCATTTTCAATGATTTTACTCTCCTTGTGCTTCGCGTTCACCATGTCGTTGACTACGTTGAGCATCTTTGCTGATGACGAAAAGGCATTGACTGCGTTGCATGTGCAACAAACAAAAACTGAAAAATATTCTAAGACATTGAAGCCTAGACACCCTCTTTGAGGTAAGGCGTCCATCTCTAGACTTAGTTTATTTTTCGCAATTTTCAACTTTTGAAATTCCCCTTTGCCATTCACCATTTTTCAAGCATCTTTCACCATAGATTCTGCTATGAAGCGTTTGAAGCTTAGATTTTGGCACCTGGTATTTGGCCACCTTCCATTGATGACCTCAAAGGTCCTAACTTTTCTTCTAAAAAAGAAAAATAGACCCACCAGAGCAAAATTGACTTTTTTGTGATTTTGACTGAACCAGTGTGATCGTGACGAAGAATAAGCCAATCAAAATCATTTTGAGCCATTTATGGAAAGATCCTATTTTTAGGGTTTTTCTAAAAATAGGGGCCTGAAACCCTAATTTCAAAATTTTAAAAATTTGCAAGTATCTTCTAGACAATAAACCCGGAAAAACCCCATGATCCGTTTGTCGTTCAAAAATTTCTAAAAATAGCAAATTGCCATTCTTAGCCGTTTTGACCTTTTTGACTTTTGACGACAATTTTACAAGATTTGACCATTTTCACCAAATTGTCTTATTGAAGCAAAATTTTTATTTTGGGTCCTTTTTTTTAAACTTCAAATTTGGCCAGTAGCACTACTTTAGATGTGTAAGTCTTGTGCTAAGAGCTTAGGTTTGGTTTTATAACTGTTGCACATAGTTGTTGTAGACCACACCCTCTAATATAATGTCCCACAGTTGTCTTGAAAGATTTCACCTCTATCACTTAGAGGGTTTGTTAGCCATTGTGTCGAATTTGATTAGCAGTGCATGGAGCTTTCAAGTGTTTTCCCCATTTGTGTTCCACTTGAAGTAGCTGGCACTTGCTGCATGTGTTCGTTTGTCTTAGTACAACCTCTTTAACTTTGTGTTTTGGGGACCTGCCACTTTTTCCTTGTATTTTCGTCAATACAAATCTGTTACACCCCCGATTGTATAGCTACTATTGCATAGGGCAATGCATTGTAATAATTGAATCATTTAGATGAATAAAACATGTTCTTGTTGTTATCAAATGAATGTGACCTATTTAAATGATTCTCATTTGTCTGATACTTCTATTGATGTAATTCTTGAATAAATGTCGCATGTGAGTTATGGAATAATGTTTATTCTAACTTTGAGATGTTTTATGTATACTGCCTTGTTGTGAGCATATGACTTCTGTTGTCGTGTCATGGTGTGCAGGTAAGAGGACCATTCCTCTAGGCAGAGGAGAAATATCACTCGGGGAGGAGCTTGGTTGGGTAAACAGTAACGAGTACCATTTGACCATATACACACATGTTCCTAGACTGAGTAAGCTAAATCAGATAAGTTGGTCTTGATAAGTCATCCATAGGCTTAAGGAGTCTAGTTTACTTCTTTGTGAATTGTGAGTGATGATTGTTTATCAGACTTACTATATTGTGACCGTTGTGAGGATAACGTGAATGGACATAAGTTAGTAGGTTAAGTGGGTGTGTATATACGTGTATTTAGTATGTACACTGAGGTGTATATGAGTATTGTTGTACCCCAAAATTAAAATTTTTGTTACACTTAGACATTTTGAAGAAATGAGTAAATGTCTTGTTAAATCAATCAAAAAAGGTCAAAATTTGGGTGTGCATGTCTTGCATGAGGCGTTAAAATGCAAATTTTTCAAAATCTAACGATCTAGGTCTGCTCAAAGCAGCTTAATTTACAAAACCCAGATCTCAGTTTTTCATCACTACTTTTTAGGAAAACTGTTACTTTTAGAAATTTTCTAAAAATAGTAACTTTTTTTGGGTTTCTTTTGAAACGGATACTGGCAAAACTTTCTAAAAATAGAAAGTTGGTCCGTTAGGGTTCAAACTAATTTTGATTGGCTCAAAATACGTCCATATCAGGCTTGTGTAGTCAGAATCTCAAAATAATCAGTTTTGCCCTAGTGGGTTTATTCTGCTTTTTCATAAGCATATCAGGAGCTCTGAGGTCATCAATGGAGGTCAGTCAGCTGGCAGGCGTCAGATTCAACATTCAGGCGTTCAACAGAAGGCGAGTTGCTGAGCAAACACGAAGAACGAAGGAGAAGGTGAAAAATGTGAAAATTTTCTAACACTGGTTGACTTGGGCACCCTAGGTGAGAATAGGCGCCCATCTTTTTAGGGCATTAAATGATGAAATTAGGGTGTACGCCTCCAATCAAAGTTGCTCAGTTCTTCCCCAGCTCCGTAGTGAGTCCGACGGTACAGTTAACAGATCATCCAGTTGCCCGGGATTCGAGGCCGAACAAGGGGGATCCAAACTGAAGTCAGAATGAAAAGGAATGAAAATTATCAAAATTTGACTAAGTCTGGGAACTTCGGTCGCCCTTGGTGAAGAAGGGCGCCCAACTTTTTGAAGCACCTAACTCAGCAGTTAGGGTTTGAGAATATGCTCAATCTCTTCAGTATTCAGCCAGCTCCGCAACGCCTGTCTCCGTCAAAGCATTCAACTGTCCAATCTCCAGCAGACTCAGATCAAAGTTGAGGATACAGAATGAAGGTTTCAAACTTAAAGATGAAAATCACTTGAAAATGGCTAAGTCTGGAAGGTTTGGGCGCCCCAGGAGAGAAGAGGCGCCCAAGTTTTCAATTGCCTAAACAGATGAATTTGCATATGTGGCTCTAACGTGATGTCTTCGGATTTGATCAAGCTCTCCAATGAGATATTCAGCGCATCAATCGGAGTTTGTAGTTGCCAGTTACGAGAAGCTGAACATAGGGTGAAACAAGAGTGAAATTTCAAAATTCAAAAGCAAACAAGAAAAAGTGAAAAATAATCTAACTCTGGTGAGTTTGGGCGCCCCAGCTTGCCAGGGGCACCCAAGCTTTTGAAGGCTCAAAACTCACTGCTTGATGAAGTTTCTCCTAGGAGACCCCTCTTAATATCTCCTCAGTTTCGCAACGAGCATAACCTTCAGTCAATCCGATGCCCAGATCGCTAGATTCGACAAGGTCATCTGTGGAAGAAGAGTTAATGAAGAAATTGAAGATCATAAAAATGGCTAACTTTGGACAAAATGGGCGCCCCTGGAGGAGAAAGGCTCCCGTGAATTCAAAGGTCGAGATGAAGATTTTAGCCAGAGAGGCCTCCAAAACAATCTTCTCAGAACGGGTCTAGCTCCGCAATGAATCATTCAACTCGCCCATTAGATTAGTTTGCAAGCCGGAAATCGAAGGCGAAGTAGGGGGTCAAAATGGTGAAAAGTTGAAAATATAAAAAAAAATGACTAACACTGCTTGAAGTGGGCGCCCCTAGCCAAGAAGGGCGCCCAACTTCTCATGCCTTAGTAGAATTTTCAAGATTTTCAAAGTTTCAAAATAAAAGCAAGTTTAATGATCTGAGATTTTTAGGTTTTTGAAAATAAAAGCAAAAGAAAGCAAACCTAATTCAAACCCTAAGTCTATTTAACACCTCTCTTCAATGTAATTTTCATTATTTTTGTAGGTAGCATTCAAAGGATAAAATTGGAGCAGCAAGTTTGAAGAAATTCTCCATGATTCAAGAGCTCAATTTGCTGGTTATTCATCAAATTTTTCAGATTAGAAACAAAAACCCTTGCTTTTTCATCCAGAAGATGAAATTTTTCAAGAAGGCCAAGGTTTTCAAATTTTCAGCCATCTGGGTCTTATCACCTCATTCTTCTGAAGAAATTTTCAAGAAAACTTCATCAAATTGCAGCAACTGCTTTTTATTTGCATGTCAGTGAAATCCTCAGTGCATTTAGTTTTCAATCATCTGGGTCCTCTCAAACCAGTCTTTTGAAGAAAACACATATCACAGCTTTTTTCAAGAAAATTTCAATCCTAGGGTTGGCTGCTTTTTTTTATCAGCTATCAGCGTTTGCAAATCTAATCAACTGGGTCCATTTCTAATCATATTCTGAACAAAACCCAGGTGCCAGCTTTTTTTGTGAAAAATTGAAGAATTTAGGGTTTGCTGCTTTTTTAGTATAAAATCAAAATTTTCGAAAAGGGACGATTTAGGTTGTCTTGCAACAAAATTCTGAGCAAAACCCATATCTTAGAAAAATTTTCAAAAAATTTGTCCGTTAGACGAAGAAAAATCAGCATTCTAAAAATAGTAAGTTGCTCAAAACTTGTCTGAACCTAGACGAGTTTACAGTCATTCTTCAAGGTTTCCAAAATGGAGCACAATCCCAATGTTTTCAAGATTGAATCAGCTCTGTATCATGATTGCATCAAAACAGCTGAGACAGACTTACATCATATCAAGCCGGTGTTTGATCTACACGCTTTGGAGAGCGCAGGCAACACTACCATTAGGAACCTGGGACACTCTGGACTCCTCACAGCAGCGTCTATCCCTATATCAGTTCAGAGTCTTGAATTCGTAATTGCTTGCATCAAGCATTACAACCCGGCTACAAGAGAGATTCAATCAATTGATGGCAGATTGATTTGCAGTTTGAAGCCTGATATGATTGAGAAGTGTTTTTCCATTCCCCCATGGCCTGAAAGCGTCACTATCTCAAAGGGTGAATGTGAAAGGATATGGGAAATGCACAAAGACAAGTACAGCAAGAAGATTACGCAAGTTGGATGAAAGAAAAACTTAAGACTCTGCCAAGTCACCTTGCCATGATGTCAGCAAAGTTTGAAAAGGCGGCCAATGAGGTCGAAGATTTCCTGAGATCTGTTGCAGATGCTGAAGATATTCTAGAAAAGCGAGTTTTGCTATTGATGGCATAGATGCACCGAATTGGGACACAATTTCTAACTTCCTCGCGGATGTGATGGAGCTTTAAAGCAGCTTTCTTCTAGAAGCTTTCTTCTCGCTTTCTTTCTATTCTTGGAATAATTCTTATCCATTCTTTGAGAAGAGAAAGAAGATAAATGTAATAGTTGGCATTTCCCGCTTTTTCTGCTTTCTTAGGTGTTAGATGTTATCTTCTTTCTAGAGTTAGAAATAAAGCTTGCTTGCTAAGCAAGCCCTAGATTGTGAAAGCAAGGAGATTTTAGGGTTCCCTACTCCTCTGCTTGCCTATAAATAAGAGTCTTTGCTCATTAGTTTTCTTTAACCATCCTAGTGATAACAAAACGCTGAGCCTATTGTGCCTTCTATTTGTTATTCAAGTGTTGTTCAATTGTTTTATGATAGCTAATTGTTGAGTCTCTTTTAGCCAACAAGTAGTTGTTGTAATTGCTATTCTCTTTGTGTAAGAACAAGATTGCAAGCCTCTTTAGCTGCAATTTCTTGTTCTAGGCATGTTAGAAGTAAGTTTTGTTCCAGAAGTTTGAGTAATAAAATCATGAGCCTCCTTTGCCTTGATATAACATCTCAGATTTCCGTTATTTGTGTTCTACTTTTATGATCTTGATTTCAGCTTACATTGAAGTGTGTAGATGTTTGTTGAGAAAGAGTTTATTGAAGTATTTTGTCAAAGAATCAACCTTGTTCATTTCTAGTTTCTCTTGCTTTGCGTATTACTTGAGAAGTTAGAAACGTCTTTAGTTTAAGTTAGTCGTAGTTGAAGTTCTTAAAACGGAAAATCTCAGCTGCAGCGTTTGTGTTTAATAAACCTTGTGCTCTAAGCTGATGAAAAAGATAGGCAACTTAGTTCTTAGTTTACTATCTTTCAACAACATCAGCAAGAGGGAGCTTCCCCTCCTAATTTGAAGAGCAGTTTTATTGTGCATAGCTGTCCATTTCAAATACGCACTCCAGAGGTGCGAATTTAAATGCCAACAGTTTTCTGGTGCCCACCGTGGGTCACGAGGCGTTAAACAGCAAGGAAAGCTTAGGCTTTATGTCACGAGTATGACCCTCTAGCGTCCTGCTGCTCCAGTTCAACAATCTAATCTTACACCTTCAGTTATCTAGCCGAATTTCCAGATAATTGAAGGAGAGCAAGTAGACATCATCAGCAGCGTAAGGAGTTTCATGTTTGAGATGAAGGAGACCCCTGCTCAGTGGAGAAACGCTGCTATTATTCTAGACAAGGAGGAAGAGAAAGCCGATATTGCAGCCGGAAGACCTATCTTGCCACCACTTGAGTGGGCCTAGACAATCTTGGCGTACATAGTCTATACAAGGAGGAGAACAAGAACAAATCCGCTCTTCCAAGAAGAAGTTTATCCTTTGCTTCCGCAGACACATCCTACAGAAGTTGGAGAGTCGTCCAACACAGTTCCTGAATTCAACACAGTTCCCGAGTTCAACACCGTACCTGTGTTCGAGGAAGAAGAATTCGAAGCAATGGGTGATAATAACAATGAACACAACAACCGCAATCGCAATTAGAGAAGAGGTCCCCCACTGCCTTGGGGTGATCATATCGGACCTTTGGCCCTAGGAGCAAATCATGAATTGCCTAAGGGGTTGAGAAAACATTTTCCACGGTTCCAAGGTGATGGAATTCAACATCCTGACGATCATCTTTCAGCCTTTTCAATGGCTTGCACTGTTTTGCATGTAGCTTATGAAGATATTGCTGTACGTCTCTTTGTTGAGACTCTCGTGGGAGCTGTTGCCGAATGGTTCAATCACTTGGAGCTGGGTTGTATAACCAATTGGAATACTATGACTGAAAAGTTTCTTGCAAGGTTCAAGCCAGCTGAAGATAGCCACCAGTTGTTCGCTCAGCTCTCAAATTCAAAGGAGGACAATGAACCAATGAGGGAGTTCGTGGCAAGCTTTAACCGCCTGGTCACTCGTCTCTCATACACACTGAATCCATCGCCTGAGATCTCTGTTGAGCAGTTTTGTCAACGTGCTTCCATCAGAGATAGCCTTTATCCTGAGATTGACCAACTAGATAGAACTGGAAGGCGCACAACAAGGTGCCATAGAAATTGAAGACAACATGATCGCTTCAGGAAAGATCAAAGGAGATGCTATTAGGCCTTTGGTTCAAAGTTCTGCAGATCCATTACTTCAAAGGGTTGCTAATGAAGTAACTATTCTCAAGAGGCAATTGCCACTCCAGCCTATGCCTCTTGCTCAAGTTGTACCACCACCTACCTTGCCTGCGCCACAATCGTATCAAGCACCACAACAGCCTTATCAACCTCAACAGCCGTACCAGCTGAGGAGAAATAACTTTCAGCCTTACAACAATTATAGGCCACGAGGGCCACCTCCACCAAGGCAAGCAGCTGACAATACACAAAATGTTGTGTTTTGCTCTTTTCATGATTCCACTGAACATACCGGTGCCACTTGCCCCGAAAATGTCAAAATGAATGAGATAATGGGATATGCCGAAGCTGCACCTGCACAAAGTTTCATACCAACTCCAAGTTCGAATGTTGTCTTACCTCAATCGGACAACTTCGATGGCGACTCCGCAATGGGCTACTTTGAAAGTGAACCCGATTTTGAAAATCAAGAAGAAGATATTCGTCAGTACTCTCTTGCAGTAAATCCTGAGAATCACACAACTCCTGTGTTCACCAGAGCTCAACATCTGAGGGCACAAAGAGAAGAAGAAGAAGAGAGACTGAAGGTACAAAAAGACAAAGAAAAAGGAAAAGAAGTAGCTTCTACTTCAAATGTTAAGTCTTCTCAAGAGAACGTGAAAGTAGTTGCTGAAGACTCGTCCTCAACAAATTTTGATATTGTAGATTCTTTGATGAAGAACAAAGTGCAGATTTCTCAGTTAGAGTATCTCCAAAATCACCTAGAGCAAGTGGACCGACTTCTCAAATTTGTGAAGAAAGGACCTGCCAAGCAGCCCACATTGCTCGAATCATCCATTCTGGCGGAAGACAAACCTAAGCCCTTCTATATTTCTCTGTATATAGGGGGTTACAAATTGAGTAATTGTATCATTGATTCCGGAGCTTCAGACAACGTCATGCCTCTACAAGTGATGAATGCTCTAGGACTTTCGTGCACCAAGACAAGGGACAAATGTTACTCACTAGAGTCCAAGTCAGTGCCATTAGTCGGACAATTAAAAGATGCTCAAGTGAGGTTGGCTGATCTGTATAGGATCTAGACTAAATTGCAGAAATGAATGCTTAATTTTTACAACTTTTACAATGATTATTCCAAGTTTACGAAATTTGAATTCATGCGTACATTAACAAATTTATGCATTAAAACTTCAAAAGAGAAAACTGAATACGAGAGAGAAAAGAAGAGAAGTGCAAACAGCGTTTGATTACGGAGTTCGTCACAAACGTGACTACGTCTCCGGGTCGGCTCCAATGGAGTGTGACCGATCCGATTAATCTCCAAATCAAAATTACAATTGCACCAAAACCATTTCTTCTAGCACTTCGGCAGCATAACCATACTCCGATGTACGAAAATGGCTCCAAGAATCTCCTAGAACTCCTCTCTGTATCACCTAGCACCAATTTCCTTGAAAATTATGAGTTTTCTAGCATGGACACTCACCTACACTCCCCTTTAAATACAAAAAAATTACTCAATATGGTATAAAACCATATGATTTACATAATTTCCCCATATCTCCTAAAAACAACATCTCCCAATTTTACATAAAATCTTTAACATAACTCTATAATAATCTCCCTTATCAAAAATAAATCTCCTATTAAAACCATTAAATGGTTATTATGCCCCGTCACATATTTCATTATGGGCTTTTATTGTTTAGGAGGTTGTTTTATTTGATTTAAAACTTTGGGATATAGCCATTTTAAGGCTTTTAGTTAGGAATATCTCCTAACTAACCAATATAAATGAATTCGGTCCAACATAACAAATAAACCCGCAGCATGGTCTAACGGTGGCGGATTCTTTTTGTAGGCCGGCGGTCGCGGGTTCCAACCTGGCCGTCAGCAGTTTTTAAAACAAACTATCAACAGCAATTTAACAAAACAAAATGCGCACCAAGAATAGTAAGACGCCCGCATATGGCGGAACGGTCGGCCGGCCAACTCCCAAGCGGGAGGATAGGGGATCGAATCCCTTCAAGACCTTTTTTACCACTAACTTCGCCAGTCACCAAGAGAATAAGCCACGTGCCGCACCAGGAGGGTGCCACGTGGCGGAATCTAGTTGGCCAATGAATACTACGTGTCGCCGACATGTCTGCCAAGCAGGACGCTGACGAATGCTGACTGGACGATGACTGTGCCCGATGACTCGGATCTGTACCTGCTGACTGTACCTGCCACGTAAGCTGCCTATGTACGGATGCCACGTGTCGTCATCCGATTGGTTCCGTACAATTTGACTCTGCTGCAACGTGTCACGTCAGAATTCACCCACTTGTATTCCGTACAGTACGGACTGACACGTCAGCATGATGACGTCATCATCTGTACCCACAAGTCAACCGAACTTTGACTGCTTGTAACTCGAGCATACGTTGTCGGATTTCGACGAAACGAATGCCGTCAGAATTGTTTCAATGAGCCCTTCGTGATGACATCGGTTCCATCAATTTCCGAGATGATCATTTTTTTCGCCTTCTAGACGCCCTCTGATTCCAGTTTGACCCAAGGTTTGACTGGCCATAACTTGCACAAACGGACTCCTTTTCGCTCCGTTCGAGTTGCGTTGGAATCAGAACATCGAGCTCTTTCTGATGGTGCAGATTCGAGAGAAATGAGACACTTCAATTTTCACTGAAAATATCCATCGGATCAGGCCTCCCCACTGAAGACCTTTTGGACCTCCAAAAGTGACATTTACTCTGACAATAAGTGAGGACTTGGCCTCCCCACTTGTCCTGTATCCTTTGTACATCTGAATACCTGGCTCACAAGCACAATAAAGACTACAACAACATTGTTGAACATAAACATTATTCTATCACTTCCATAAGCTTCTACATCAAATGTCATAGCCACTAACCAACAAAAATTGACTAGCATCAAGCTGAACAATAATGCAGAAATGAAAGAGAATAAGTCAACAACATATCGATCCTTCACAACAGGAACATTTTTACCCAAGGAACCATCAATGCTTTCAAACATCATTTTCTCATGTTGTACTGCAAGTGCATCCTGCAACATCTGACCCTGGTTAGCTACTCCAAGTTCAAGTGTAGAACCACCTGTACTGACAGACATAAGAGTTAACTCTTTAATTGCATTAATTACCCTCTTTAACTGCCTTGTGTTTGCAAAAGAACGATCAGTCTTAATCCTGTGAGAATGTACAATATACTGAATGCCATCTTTAAATAAGTGATAATGATTCTTTTCCCTATAGAAAATAGCTTTCTGTCATAAAGATAAGGGCTACCAAGCACTATCCCACAGATATCCAGTGGAACCACATCAAACTGTACTTCATCCACAAATTTACTAGTGATTGTGAATCTTAAGGTGCATTGTCTTGTTACTTGCAGCTTATCATTTTCACAAATCCAGCCTAGTGGATAAGGTTTCTTATGCTGTGTAGTTTTTAATCCCAAGTTCTTTACAACCCTTTCAGAAATTAAATTAACCTGAGATCCACTATCTATGAGTGCATCAATTTTAGTGTTCTTAGCAACAACCCTTAAATGAAACAACTCATTCCTTTTCTTATCCTCAGAGAAATCATTAACTGTAGAAGTAGAAGCACAACTAGCAACAGAAACACCAGAAATAAGAGCTTTACCTTTTAGACCCATAGCTGTTATCTTAGTCTCATCATCTGAATCTGAACCAAGATCCATAACAACATTCGTGGCTTTCTCCTTACCTTTCTATTTATGATTCTGTCTCTGAGCCCACTTAGGCTTCAATTCGGGATGCAACTGCCAACAATGTTCTTCATCATGACCCTTCTTGTCACAATGAGAGCAAGAAAGCTTCTCATCTTTCTTAACTGTAGCTGCCTTCTTTCCTTTCCCTGTCTCTGTATTCTTAGAAGATTTCTCTACATCATTATCAAACTTATCAATAAAAGATCCTTTACCCCTTGACTCTAAGTGTGTAGCTTGAACAGACACTTTATCCAAATTACAAGGGTTCAAAACCAAAATAGAATGCCTAAGGTAGGAATGAAGACCTCCTATGTACTTCAACAAAGTGTCCTGGGTGTACAAAGGAACATTCAAAGCAATAGCCCTTTTCCTAAATTCATGGGTGTACTCTTGGACAGTTTGACCTTTCCCTTGCCTAAACATTGCCAGTCCATCATTAACTGTTGCATATGGCCTAGGGGATAAAATTGCTTCTTAAGAGCATTAATAAACTCTGCCCAAGTTAAACTGACTCTACCATGTTGTGAAACTTCTGCCTTAGTCTTACTCTCCCACCAAGTTAAAGCTATACCTCCTAACCGAAGAGTAGCTAATTGGATCCTATCAACATCATCTAATAGGTTTTGGACTCTACAATATACTTCAACTTGTTGTATCCAATCATCCAATTTTTCAGCATTAAGTTCTCCACAATATTTAGGTAAATCAAATTTTACATCCAATTTAATTTTAGGCTTATACCCACTCTTGAAAGGATTAGAAGAAATAGAATGAGGAGAAGATGGAGAAGAAGGAGAAGAGGGAGGAGAAGAAGAAGAGGGTGGATTTGGTTTGCTTGTTGTTGTACCCAAACCAAATTTTGCTTCATTAAGGCATTTTGCATTTAAAGTCTAAACCTTGCTAAAATGTTGTAAAATGCGTTTTAGGCAATATCAAGCGGAGTTTTTTGTCAATAGTTTGTGATCAAGTCAGTTATATTAATGGTCAAACTGGGCGAGACTCAAGGATGAAGATTTTCACGATGGAGGAGTATTTCATGACGGCATTTCATATTGCAAACGGTCATTTCAATGATTGAGACAGAGTTTTCAGTGATGAAATCATGGAGATTTTTCGGAGGAAAAGCCTCAAAGTGCAAGTATAGCTCAGGGGCGCCCAGTTTTTTGGAGGTCAAGATCTTGTCTGAAGTGCTCAAGCATCCAGTCAATCTCTTCAGAATCGGCTGGCTATCCGTCGGAAGGTTATCCGGCGAGGCGTTAAGGACTCCACAGCTCGGTTATTCTGACGAAGGTAAAATCCTAAATTTTAGGAGATGAAATTTTGCTCTTTTTCGGTGGCGTACCTCTAGCTTGAGGCCCATTTTCAAGCGAGGAGTAAAAACTTCGTCGGTTCAATACCCGAATCACGATCAATTGGTTGCCGGCTAGATACATATCCGGCGGATATAGAGCAAAAGTCATCAGATTCGGAGTTGAGGCGTGATGCGTCAAAGACAAGAGCTTGAGAATATCATCTTAAGTATTATCTTGTGAAGCGTGCCTATGACCTTCGAGGTCATTATCACGGCTTCGCCTTCTTTGGAGGCACATATGCGAGCCTTCTATGGAGGATTAAGGCAAATTAGCGGATGACTTGAGGTTGAGGCGATTCTGACCCGTTTCTCTCTCTCGGTTGTTTTCTTATCGAGAGGATGTAGAGGAGAGTTTATCGGATAATGAGGAGGATTCTTCCTCGGTTTTGAAGGAATTAGATACAACCGTTGCAATGATGGGTGTGATGCGCCAAAGGAATATACAGCAGTCAAAGAGAGGTCAAGTAGAGTTATTCAAAGCAGTATGCTACCGGCGGCAGGCTGAGAGGGATGAACAATTGCCCGAGGCTTGAGCCGCCCGGTAGTGGTGAATCGCCGCTACCTTCCTCGTCAAAACCTAAACTATGAAAGAGGAGTAATCCTCCCCAGAATACAAGGCGTAAAACGATTCAAAGGGCAGAAGCTTGCCCTTTATTCACACCGCAGGCACGACCGGTTGACCCGATTATCACGAGGCGGTTCGGAGATCGGCTCGGAGCCGCCCGATGCGAGGTTGACCTCAAGTTCTGGGTTGAGTCTTCACGGTCCCGAATTCATTGGTGGACTTAGACTCTCCACCTCGCAGTGGGTCCTCTACACACTCACTCTCATCAGTACCTCCTGTCGCTAGTGCAGACCCTTTTAGTAGCATTAGCCGAGATCAATCTTGGGTCGAAGCTCAGCTAGGAAGGAAGAGGAGGCAACCATCTTATGTTCTCAATCATTCTGATTTCGATGACATCTACCAAGATGCGCCAGATAAGAGGGTTAAGAATATAGTTCATGTAGAGAGAAACACTGACATGGAGGTTGTTATCGAGACTGCCATACCTCCACAGGGGAAGAGCAACAATTAAGTCTCCGGGATTTTGAAGTTATCACAGTCAACCTTGAATTAGCGGCCTGCGCCGGACTTCGAGGTTGATCTTCTTCAAGTTACTCTGAGGCAGTGCAGTGAGGAGAATACTAAAGGATGGAAGAAAACCAGCAACCCTCAAGGCTAATCCCGAGGCAACCGTCGGTACATTTCTACCAGCAATGCACGGACCGAAGCCATAACCTCCCACCGTCTTGAGCCACGGTAGAGCAAAATCGACTCAATCCTTAGTTGCATATGGCAAGCGTTTGGAGGAATGGGAGGAAGATTTCGTTGCTAGAGGCCGTACCATGCTTACAGAGTTATATCAGTTGCGGTACAATGCACGAGAGCTCCGTATCTGTCTTCAGGATGAGGAACGGGATATGGCTATTAACAAACCCAGGGATGAAATTATGATTGCTCACCTGAGTTTGGCTTATGACACAGTCACAGATGCAGAAGACAGAGAGGCTATCTACTCTTGGAAGACACAGTTGGTTTTCAGAGCAAAGATAGAGGACAGCTTGGCATCAGAGTTGGCTGAGAGTAGAGAGCACGTCACTAGTGCACTCCGGTTCGTGAGGACTCTTGTGTCTCGCTTACCGTGCCGTTATCAGATTGAGGGTGGTGCCTACATGGAGCTTACCGATGTTCAGTCAGAGCTTCAGGCACTCATTCATATCATTTTCAGTGGGGAGACAGATGGCTGTAAGGTTACTCAACTTATAGTCATGTCAGCATTATTCGATGAAGCAACGAGAAGCAGAAGGGAACTTCAGTCTCGAATCCACGGTAGTGAGGACATGCTGCATCGACGCAGCATTCTTCGTCGAGAGTCTCATCGCTCGGATAATTGTCTGATTAACAATCTCATTGAGGGATTGATTGCTCGAGATCACACATAGTGAACTTCAGTTCCCGCCTCTCGGGATAGACATTACACACACGAGTTGAACTGGGTGTTACCCTTTCCAGTTAACTCGAAGTTGTTATCACATGCATATCTATTCTGAGACTCGCCTTTCACACTTGGAGTTTGATTTTAGGGTTTTCGTTAACTGATGATAGTCTTCGGTTAACGCTCCAATAGGGCGATGCATGCTGCCGCAGGTTATCCCATTTTAGATTAGATGTTTGAGTTGAGGGTAGTTTCGGTTAGTATAGTTTATAGTGAGTAGGGTTTGGCAGCAAATCTTGCATGCATTGCAAGAACTGTAGATGACTCAAAGGTGATTTTAGGGTTCCCTACACCTTGATGTATATAAATAAGAGCTTTTGCTCATTTGTAAATAACTTTTGCTTGAGAGAGAAATATATGCTGCGCCTACCTTGCCCTCAATATTGCTCTTTTTGGTACTTGTTCATGTGTCTTCACTATTGCAATTGATTGTTATGCCACATAAGGTTTCGAAAGATTGTAATGCTGAATTCTTTCCATAGTTTAGATATATCTGTTTGAGCATCTTTATCATTGAAATCAATTGTTATGCCACATAGGGTTCCAAGAGATTGAAGTGATAAGGCTGTTTATGTTAATTTACCATTGTGATTGATCGTTATGCCACATAGGGTTTCGAGAAGTTGCAGCGATAAATCTGTTTTGTGAATCTTTATCAATATAATCGAAGGTTATGCCACATAGGGTTTCGTGAGATTATAAAGATAAAGGCTGTTTTGTGAAGACTTTGCTGTTTCAATCGAGTGTTATGCCACATAGGGTTCCATAAAATTGTCTTGGTAAAAGTCTTAAATCTGTTGTACCTAATAAGCTGGTTTAGATTGAGATGATAGTTGTGCCACCTTGCCCTCAAGTAGAGAATCTAAACCCGTTTATCGTCAGTTAGTCAAACCTTGCTCCGTTTCCTCTTGCTCTGTTTTCCTGAGGAGATTGGATAGATATAAGTGGTAGTTTAGTTGATTTGCGAAACCAGAGAAAACTCAGCTGCAACGTGTAAGTTCTTTCAAGAAAGCCTTGTGCCTCTAGCAGCTGAAACAAAAAGACAGGACATAGTTTTAGCTTATTTTCCTTTGCAAGTACATTTGTCAAAGCATAACGAGGGAGCTTCCCCTCCATAATTTGAAGAGCACTCATTGCGTAGTGTGCATAGAACATTCGCTAACAGCTTCTACTCGGAAGGTGTTGGATTTGATGCAGCCAACACTTGTCACCATCTCCATGTTGTTCCCCTTTCTTGTCTTTGCGATCTTCTTGCTTCGATGAACCTTCTTCACGTTCTTTCTGCTCCTGTCTTTCTTGGAAAAGAATGTCCACCTTAGCCTTCATCTTGAGGAATGCTCTTCGAAACTCCCGCTCACTGATTTCTTCAGGAACCTCCATTCCAGACATAGACATCTTCAAAATGTTCTCCTTCGATCTAGGGATCAAAGTCTTCGAGCTTGCCTTCACCCTTTTGAATCCTGGATCTCGTTACCATTCAAGAAAACAAATAACTGCAATAATAGTCAACTGAGCTCTGATACCAACTTGATCTGTATAGGATCTAGACTAAATTGCAGAAATGAATGCTTAATTTTTACAACTTTTACAATGATTATTCCAAGTTTACGAAATTTGAATTCATGCATACATTAACAAATTTATGCATTAAAACTTCAAAAGAGAAAACTGAATACGAGAGAGAAAAGAAGAGAAGTGCAAACAGCGTTTGATTACGGAGTTCGTCACAAACGTGACTACGTCTCCGGGTCGGCTCCAATGGAGTGTGACCGATCCGATTAATCTCCAAATCAAAATTACAATTGCACCAAAACCATTTCTTCTAGCACTTCGGCAGCATAACCATACTCCGATGTACGAAAATGGCTCCAAGAATCTCCTAGAACTCCTCTCTGTATCACCTAGCACCAATTTCCTTGAAAATTATGAGTCTTCTAGCATGGACACTCACCTACACTCCCCTTTAAATACAAAAAAATTACTCAATATGGTATAAAACCATATGATTTACATAATTTCCCCATATCTCCTAAAAACAACTACATCTCCCAATTTTACATAAAATCTTTAACATAACTCTATAATAATCTCCCTTATCAAAAATAAATCTCCTATTAAAACCATTAAATGGTTATTATGCCCCGTCACATATTTCATTACGGGCTTTTATTGTTTAGGAGGTTGTTTTATTTGATTTAAAACTTTGGGATATAGCCATTTTAAGGCTTTTAGTTAGGAATATCTCCTAACTAACCAATATAAATGAATTCGGTCCAACATAACAAATAAACCCGCAGCATGGTCTAACGGTGGCGGATTCTTTTTGTAGGCCGGCGGTCGCGGGTTCCAACTTTACGGCGTCAGTTTTAAAACAAACTATCAACAGAAATTTAACAAAAGAACAATGGCACAAGAATAGTGAGGCCGCTGTGAGCGATTGACTGACCAACTCCCAAAGCGGAGGATAGGGGATCGAATCCTTCAAGACCTTTACCACTAGCCGCCCGATCCCGAGAGAATAAATACGTGCATACGAGGAGATTGCCGCGTGAAATGGATTGGCCAATAAGATACTCACGTGTCATGACATATGCGCCAAAGCGGGGCCGGCCGGAATCTTTGGGCCGATAGGCGTACTGGCTTCGGATGCGTACCGTACCTGCCGTAAGCTGCCTATGTACGGATGCCACGTGTCGTCATCCGATTGGTTCCGTACAATTTGACTCTGCTGCAACGTGTCACGTCAGAATTCACCCACTTGTATTCCGTATAGTACGGACTGACACGTCAGCATGATGACGTCATCATCTGTACCCACAAGTCAATCGAACTTTGACTGCTTGTAACTCGAGCATACGTTGTCGGATTTCGACAAAACGAACGCCGTCAGAATCGTTTCAATGAGCCCTTCGTGATGACATCGGTTCCATCAATTTCCGAGATGATCATTTTTTTCGCCTTCTAGACGCCCTCTAATTCCAGTTTGACCCAAGGTTTGACTGGCCATAACTTGCACAAACGGACTCCTTTTCGCTCCGTTCGAGTTGCATTGGAATCAGAACGTCGAGCTCTTTCTGATGGTGCAGATTCTGGAGAGAAATGAGACTTCAATTTTCACTGAAAATATCCATCGGATCATTGGCGGCCTGTCCTGAAAAGAAAATCATGATGACCATCCTGGTAGTTGACATTCAAGCTAGCTACGGGATGCTACTAAGTAGAAGCTTTTGCAAGGACCTCGGTGGAGAGATTCAAATGGATTGGTCTTCTGCGAACATTCCACTGAAGAATGGAACTTTCAAGCTGGAACCAAAACCCAAATCTCAATTTGCGGTTGTGAAGTCTCAAGATCCTCAAGCTCAAGTTCTATATCAAGAAACGGGTCTTGGTACTTACGCCATGGTGTCAGAGATACCTGAAGAAAGTCAAGAGATTGCGTGTAACGCAGAAAAATCAGCAGAAGATCCTAAGCTGTGGAGTTTGCAGTTCGATGGTAGTTGTTCCACTGCTGGTTCGGGAGCGGGAGTTGTGATAAGTTCTCTTGAAGGACAGTTGTATCCTTTTGCATACCTCCTGCAATTTGAATGTACAAACAACACAGCGGAATATGAGGCGCTTTTACTAGGTCTCAGAAATGCAAAGGACATGGGTATCAAACATCTTAGGGTTGAAGGTGATGCGGAGCTCGTCGTGAAGCAAGTCAGAGATCAATTCAGAGTAAAAACAGATCGTCTTCGACACTATAGAAATAGGGTGTGGAATGCAATAGATTGGTTCGAAGCATTTGATATCAAGTACATTCCACGTCTAGAAAATAGCAGAGCGGATGCCCTTGCGGTATCAGCTTCACTTTTCATGCAACATTTTGACTTCCGTCAGAATGCATGTCATTGAGGTAATACACAGGCCAGCTGTACCTGACAACTGTGATAATTGGCAAGTCTTTAACGACGATGATCACATCAAGGAGTTTCTTGTTATGGGAGATAATTTCAAAGAATTGTTCTTTGAGGGCAGTTCATTTACACATAGAGAAGCAGTAACTAAAGTTTTTGATGCGCCAAAGATTGCTGAAGAGAAAGAAAGTCCGGGAGAACCAGATTCAAGCATTATCCAGTTGAAAGGAAATAAAATTCCCAAGGGCTTGGTTTCCTTGGAGAATATTTTTGACAGGCACGACAGATACATACAAGATCAGAGAAACTCAAGCGAAAGAACCTCTGCCGAATATCAACAAATCAATATAGGTATAGTTGACAAGCCTAGACTTGTTAATTTGGGTACATGCTATATTGCAGAGGAAAGCGAGAGGTTCATCTCTTTGTTCAAGCAATACCGAGATGTCTTCGCCTGGTCATATGAAGATTTGAAAGTTTTTACACCAAGAGAATTGTCTCACACAATTCCTCTTCAACCTGAAGTGAAGCCCTTCAGGAAAAAGCAAAGACACTACAATTTGCGGATTCAAGATACCATCTACACGGAAATCCAGAAATTGGTGAATGCAAAGATCATCTTTCCGATCCATCATTCCACCTGGGTGTCGAATATAGTTCCTGTGCGCAAGAAGAATGGAGAAATCAGAAATTGTGTAGATTTCAGGAACTTAAATCAATCATCGCTGAAGGATAATTATCCTTTGCCGATCATGGAGCACACCTTGCAGACGGTTACCGGTTCAGAGATGCTGTCCTTATTGGATGGTTTTTCTGGTTATAATCAAATTGCAGTAGCTGAAGAAGATCAATTCAAGACGACATTCACAACCCCATGGGGTACATTTGCATATGAAAGAATGCCTTTCGGCCTCATCAACGCCGGTGCTACTTTTCAGAGAGCCATGGATTTGGCATTTGGAGACTTGAGAAATAAAGTAATAGTTGTCTATCTAGACGACCTCACTGTTTTCTCGAAGACACGAGGAGATCATTTTTCACATCTAGGGAAGGTCTTTGAGAGATGCAGATACCACAAAATATCGCCGAATCCCAAAAAGTCTATCTTTGCGGTGACGGAAGGCAAGTTGCTTGGCCACATCGTCTCCAAGGAGGGAACTCGAATTGACCCGAGCCGGGTTGAAGCTATCCGAAGTTTGTCTTTTCCAACAAGCAGAACAGGGGTACACTCTTTCTTTGGTAAAGTGAATTTCATACGAAGATTTGTACCGGATTTTCTGAGTTGACTAAAGATATATCTGCTATGATGAAGAAGAAGACTTTTTTCAAGTGGACGGAAGAAGGAAAGAAGGCATTTGCAGCAATAAAAGAAGCCATTAGTCGAGCTCCAGTGCTAGTCTGTCCTGATTTTGAAAAGGAGTTTATCCTTTATTGTTATGCATCAGAGCATACTCTGTCTGCCATTCTGACACAGAAGTTAAATGAAGAAACTGAATCTCCAATAGCTTTCATGAGCTGTAGTTTCAAGGACAGCGAATCAAGATACTCTCAGATTGAAAAGAATGCCTATACAGTGGTTCGAGCTGTAAAGAATTTCAGATTTTATATCTTGAATACTCACACCATTGTATATGTCACAAATCCAGTAGTGAAAAGCGTGCTAACTCAACAAGAGATGGGTTCGAAAAGAGGTAACTGGGTCATGAAGGTGCAAGAGTATGACTTGGAGATCAAGCCGACCAAACTCGTCCGCGGGAGAGGTCTTTATCAGTTGATAGTAGAAGATGGTGATAAGAAGCTTCAAGCCAAAGGTATACCTAAGATTGAACCTGAAGTTAAGGAAGATCTTCCAATGGTCTTACTGATCGAATCTTCGGGAGAATGGTTTACTAAGATATGGTATTACCTGACATATGGTGATTGCCCAAATCACCTGAACAAGCAACAGAAAAGAACGCTAAAGCTGAAAACAGAGAATTATCTAATCATCAACAACGTTTTGTACAAGCGGGGGCTTGATGAAACATTCTTGTTGTGTGTTACCAAAGATCAACAATGACGCTTGCTAGAAGCTTTCCACAATCAAGCATGCGGTGGTCACTTTTCTTCAAAGGTGACAGCTTTCAAAATTTTGTGGGCACAGTTCTTTTGGCTGACCATGTTCCGTGATGCGTACGAGTGGGTGCATAAATGTCAGTTGTGTCAACAGTTTGTTGGCAAGGCGAAGTTGGCAGCCGCTCCTCTCAGGCCAGTTGTTATAGATGCTCCATTTCAGCAATGGGGTTTAGATTTTATTGGTCCTATCAACCCACGATCTAGCAAGGGGCATATTTTTGTTCTTACAGCCACTGATTATTTTACTAAATGGGTTGAGGCCATTCCCACCAAACGAGCTACGTCCGAGGTTGTGTGTGAGTTCTTGAAGGAAAACATTGTCACGCGCTTCGGAGTGCCTCGCAAAATTGTGATAGATAATGCAACGTGTTTCTCATCCGAGGAGCTAATAGAGTTCTGTTTCGATCACAGCATTACATTATCTCATTCATCAGATTATTACCCCCAGGGTAATGGACAAGCTGAGTCATCGAATAAGAACATTGTCACAATCATCTGCAAGTTGGTTGATTCCAGTCAACGAACTTGGCACAAGAAACTCTATGATGCTCTCTGGGCTGACAAGATTACTCCGAAGAAAGCCATTGGTACATCACCCTTTATCCTCCTATATGGTATGGAAGCGATGATACCTATCACACTGGAGTTGTCTGCTTTGCAGTTGGCAACCACAGTAGAAGATGGAGAATTCACAGATCCTATTCAAAAGCGCATCTCGTACCTGACAAAGCTCCAAGAAGAAAGGGTGGAGGTGGTAGATAGAATCACTCAGCACCAGGAGGGGGTGAAGAAAATTTTTGACAAGAAAGCTCGCCAATGAGATTTCAAGGTTGGAGATCAAGTCCTCTTATGGGATAAGAGACATGAGCCCAAGGGAATGCATGACAAGTTTTATTCCTTGTGGCTAGGACCTTTCAAGATTCACGAGCTCACAAGAGAGAATGGCTATATTCTCTCGCGCTTGGATGGAAACCTCTTCCCTCTACCACACAGCGGGCAGTACCTGAAGCACTTCGTCCCTTCGGGGGTGGAGTAAATTTTCGCAAAACAATCTTTGTAAATAATTTTCTTTGTTTTTCATGATGTGTTTCCCCTTTCCGTAATGTTTTTGTTATGTTGTGTTTCCCCTTTCCTTAACAATCCTGTCGTGTAATAGGTAATTAGGAGTCTTGTTTTAGGTGATTTTTAGGGAAGTCCGGTTTTTAGGTGACTTACGAAAGTCTTGCAAATAGGTGATTAGGAATGATGATGACTTCGATACCCAATGGACAAGGCACTGGTCTAAGCTCAAAACTCCAGAGATTCTATGGTTCTCCTATGCCGTAAGTATCTGCCATGGTCCCCAAACAGAGCCAATGTTGTACCCCAAAATTAAAATTTTTGTTACACTTAGACATTTTGAAGAAATGAGTAAAAGTCTTGTTAAATCAGTCAAAAAAGGTGGGTGTGCATGTCTTGCATGAGGGTTAAAGCATAAATTTTCAAAATCGGCGATCTAAATACCTTGAAACAATTTTACAAAACCCAAATCTCAGTTTTTCATCCCTACTTTTTAGGAAAACTGCTATTTTTAGAAATTTTCTAAAAATAGTAACTTTTTCTGGGTTTCTTTTGAAACGGATATCGGCAAAACTTTCTAAAAATAGAAAGTTGGTCCCGTTAGGGTTCAAACTGATTTTGATTGGCTCAAAATACGTCCATATCAGGCTTGTGCAGTCAGAATCTCAAAATAATCAGTTTTGCCCTAGTGGGTCTATACTGCTTTTTTAGAAGCATATTAGGAGCTCCGAGGTCATCAATGGAGGTCAATCAGCTGGTAGGCTTCAGATTCAACATTCAGGCATTCAATAGAAGGCGAGTTGGTGAGAAAACACAAAGAACGAAGGAGAAGGTGAAAAATGTGAAAATTTTCTAACACTGGTTGACTTGGGCACCCCAGGTGAGAATAGGCGCCCATCTTTTTAGGGAATTAAATGATGAAATTAGGATTTACGCCTCCAATCAAAGTTGCTCAGTTCTTCCCCAACTCCGCAGCGAGTCCGACGGTACAGTCAACAGATCATCCAGTTGCCCGAGATTCGAGGCCGAACAGGGGGGATCCAAACTGAAGTCAGAATGAAAAAGAATGAAAATTATCAAAATTTGATTAAGTCTGGGATCTTTGGGCGCCCCTGGTGAAGAAGGGCGCCCAACTTTTTGAAGCACCTAACTCAGCAGTTAGGGTTTGAGAATATGCTCAATCTCTTCAGTATTCAGCCAACTCCGCAATGCCTGTCTCTGTCAAAGCATTCGACTCTCCAATCTCCAGCAGACTCAAATCAAAGTTGAGGATACAGAATGAAGGTTTCAAACTTAAAGATGAAAATCACTTGAAAATGGCTAAGTCTGGAAGGTTTGGGCGCCCCAGGAGAGAAGAGGTGCCCAAGTTTTCAAGTGCCTAAACAGATGAATTTGCATATGTGGCTCTAACGTGATGTCTTTGGATTTGATCAAGCTCTCCAAAGAGATATTCAGCGCGTCAATCGGAGTTTGTAGTTGCCAGTTACGAGAAGCTGAACATAGGGTGAAACAAGAGTGAAATTTCAAAATTCAAAAGCAAACAAGAAAAAGTGAAAAATAATCTAACTCTGGTGAGTTTGGGCGCCCCAGCTTGCCAGGGGCGCCCAAGCTTTTGAAGGCTCAAAACTCACTGCTTGATGAAGTTTCTCCTAGGAGACCCCTCTTAATATCTCCTCAGTTTCGCAACGAGCATAACCATCAGTCAATCCGATGCCCAGATCGCCAGATTCGACAAGGTCATCTGTGGAAGAAGAGTTAATGAAGAAATTGAAGATCATAAAAATGGCTAACTTTGGACAAAATGGGCGCCCCTGGAGGAGAAAGGCTCCTGTGAATTCGAAGGTCGAGATGAAGATTTTAGCCAGAGAGGCCTCCAAAACAATCTTCTCAGAACGGGTCTGGCTCCGCAATGAATCATTCAACTCGCCCATTAGATTAGTTTGCAAGCCGGAAATCGAAGGCGAAGTAGGGGGTCAAAATGGTGAAAAGTTGAAAATATAAAAAAAAATGACTAACACTGCTTGAAGTGGGCGCCCCTAGCCAAGAAGGGCGCCCAACTTCTCATGCCTTAGTAGAATTTTCAAGATTTTCAAAGTTTCAAAATTGCAAAGAGGAAGAAGGCATCCAAGTTCAATGATCTGAGATTTTTAGGTTTTTGAAAATAAAAGCAAAAGAGAGCAAACCTAATTCAAACCCTAAGTCTATTTAACACCTCTCTTCAATGTAATTTTCATTATTTTTGCAGGTAGCATTCAAAAGAGAAAATTGGAGCTGCAAGTTTGAAGAAATTCTCCATGATTCAAGAGCTCAGTTTGCTTGTTATTCATCAAAATTTTCAGATTAGAAACAAAAACCCTTGCTTTTTCAAGGAGAAGGCCAAGGTTTTCAAATTTTCAGCCATCTGGGCCTTATCAC